>RJWM01034799.1:0-19433 GCA_004363535.1 Dasyprocta punctata | reverse complement strand
CACTGCTTGTGTATTAGTGCTAATGTATCATTGTTGAACTTCAGAGAGATATATCAGTTAGAAACGCTTAAACTTACAAAATTATCGCTGAGTGCTTTAGACTTGTTCATACACTTAATAGATTCTTTATACCATTTGAAATGTTGAAAGTAAATATTCTGTCATTATAAAATGAGACTGTTTATTCCTAAGTGCAGGACATAATTTAGGCCCCATGCAGTCTTTAGGTCTTCCTCAGTGAATGTGTTGTGGAAAGGCTCGCAGAGAATTGAATCTAAGAGAACTGGTGGACACACCATGAAAACTCACCTCACTGACCTGCTGTCAGCTGAGATTCTTTGGAGCTTATTTTACAGTGTGTTGAATTCAGTGAACTGGGGTCCGTGCAGAGTATCTCTAGAATTAATGACAGGCAGAATTGGGCATGAGCAAATTTGTGAGAGGAGCTATGGTGGATGTGCACACTCAATAATGTCAATGCCATGCCAGTAAAACTGATTTAACTCTCAGAGTTAGAGTGCTTGGACCTACCTAAGTCAGGAGGGTCAGTTTATGAGTTTGTCAGAAACAGTAGGATATTTCAGACATCAGGAGATGAGAAAAGTGATTCAGATTTCTGAAAAATCACTTAGATCATGTCATGGACTTGAGAACTATGCATTTATTTAATTCATATTTATATTTTTGAGACTTTATTTCATTTAGAGGCTTTTAAATGTAGAATCTAGTATTTCTTACAAAACTCCCAGCAAAGTGAGATTAAAGAAGTCTTTTTAAAAATTCACAATCTTTCTCTCCCTCAATGAATGATCAGAACAAATGCAATAATGGCAGCATTACTGTAGAGATCTGCCTTTGAGAATCTCCTGATCAAAATGGAGCAGAGTATGGGGGTCTGTGCTGCAGTGGAAACTGCATGGTGCTGACTCTGGGAAGTGCTACTCCTAGGTTTCCAGCTCTCCCTTGGTCTCTGGGATCAATAATGGCTCAGGTGTCAGTTGTTCAGTGATTTCTGCTGTGACAAGCAGACTGTATTAGAAAAGTCCATGTATGATATTAATACAAAAAAGGTCTTCATCACTATATCATTATCACTTTAAATAGAAACAGTAAAAAAGGTCTCTGCAATGAAATAAAGACACTTTGACTTCAAATAATAACATAGAATTCATTTTTGTACATGGAAGCATTTGGAGAGTTTTACTCATGATGTCAAACTTTTACCTTATTTACCCTGCAGACTATGAGGCTTTCTCTGCAATAAAATTCTCCTAGTAGAGGCTTTTTATCATTGGGAATAAGACATGGATTTTAATTTGTTTTTATCAAAGCAATATTTTATGGAGATACTTGTGTTTGTTTCATGTTCAATATGGACACTTGTAAAACCAGGTGATAAATAATATACAAAAAGATGTCAAAATAACTTGTAAGCACTAAAATAATTCTATTTGAGCTTCAGGATAATTTCTGTATACTTTCTCAATCATAAATATGTAGCAAATTTACGTTTCAATGGAATTTTCTTTTATTCATTTTGTTTTTGATTATAACAGTGTGAATTCACCTTATTTCAGAATCACTGTTAAAGATACTAGAAAAATGACAAGACTTCTAAAATATATTGCAATACATTTGTATTTATTTGTATAAATACACATCCTAGTGTGTTTTAACAGGCACTTCAGGAATAGTATGTGTGAGAAATTATGCTTACATATGTACTTACTATGCATTTGTGCACACGTGTGTACATCTTCGTAGGCGTTGTTCCAGGACTGTGCACTTAACAATCTTCGCATCTCAGTTTTCTCCTCTGTAGAATGACACGGTATGCCTCTCCCTGAAGGGAATATTTTCAGGGCTAAACCTGATCGCACCCTGGATAAACCCTGTCACACTCCTGGCGACAGCGTGTGAGGACAGCCAGTGAAGTCCATGCCTCCCTCTCTCCTCTCAGGCAGGGCCAAGTCCTGAGCCACAGCCCGCTGCCTCTGTGCGTTCTGACTCTGTCCTCAGCGTCCTCCTGTACACTCTGCCCTCCGGTGTGAACGCGGGCACTGCTGAGGTCCACATTCCTCAACGGGAGGGGTGAATGAGAAATCAAAGTGAGTGAGAATTTGGGAAATGGGATTCATAGATACAGATTTATTTTGAACAAAAATGATCCTTTGCACTATTGAAACAAGCACTTGATGCCCGAAGCTGCTCCTGTGTCAGGAACAGTGTCCGAGTCCTCTGTGCCCAACGCGATACTGTGCTGTGCTGTGCTGCTCGTGCACTGGGCCATGGAGAATCACAGGGAAGTTTATTTGCGTTCATGAGATACAATATCAGATCTCATGTAGAATTTGTTTTTCTGTGCCGTTCTCCTTTTCCAATTGTGTAAGAAAATATAAGCATCTTCTTTTGAACAGTGTGCCTTTAACAGAACTAATCACTCATGAAAGAAGTAGTAAAAACTGCTGCAGGGTTCAGTGCATCAGTAATTTCTAATGCCATACTTTCTACTGCAGAAAATTGAATTTGTTATATAAATGAAACATAATCACATCAGTCTACTCTCATTAATTCTAATCAAATTTATAAAAATAGTATGTTGGAGTTATTTTATGCACACTTCGAAATATTAAAAATTAATAAAATACAAATTTTTTCAACGTCTTAGGATACTGTTTAATGTATTTACATTAAAATATATTGCCAACCCATAGCTAGAATAATGTAGTATATTTAAGTGGATTTTGTTATTGTATTAGCGTTCAGATACGTAGAAAAATTTACTGCCTTGGTAATTTCTACATTCATAGTTATTTAGAATTAAATACATTTATACCATTGTGCATTTATTACAATCATACATGTCCAGAAATTTTCTATCTTACAGAACTAAATGTGCAAAATCATTAAATAGCATCTCTCCTTCTCTGCATGAACCAGCCCCTGAAGACCTCTATTTCCCCATCTATCTCTTTGATTTTAACTGTGGAGGGAACTCCATAATGTGACTTTACACAGTATTTGTCCTTTTGTGACTGGTTTATTTCACTTGGGACATGGTTATCAATACTCATGCATCATGTATCATATGTCAGCATTTGTTCTACATGAAAAACTGAGTATTGCATTGTGTTTGCATACCACACATTGCTTATAGATTCACCTATGGGTGAAGTGTTGTTTCTTCCTTGTTGATATAATGAATTATGCTCATTTGAAAATGGTTATGAAAATAGTTCTAGTATGTATCCAAACGTGGAGTTACTAAATCATTCAAATTCTGTTCCACTTTTGGAGAAGTCACTATAATAATTTTCACTGTGATAGTAATATTTGTATTTCTGACAAAAATTTACAAAGATATACAAGTTTTCTCTATCTTGGTCAGGAAGTGTTTTCTGTTCATTCGCTTCTATAACGAAGACTTTCCTGCTGAACTTGCAATGCTGTCTCATTGCAGTTTTGATTTACATTTTCCAACTGATGACTCATACTGAACATCTTTCGTTGTGTCTGTTATCCATTTGCATATTGAGGAAGTAGTTCAAACAGGAAGAATGATGACTAGCATTGGAAATAAAAGGGTGAAGTACTGTGACTGTACGTAACAGGTGTGTTTCATTCAAAATGAAATGACTTTCACTTTGAATGAAAGAGACTTTTACTGATACCTGAAACAAAGTTGGACAGGAGAGTTTTGGGGCAAAAATTATCAAAAAGGATATGCATTATCTCAAAATAGGAGCTTATCCAGTGAAACAGTATAAATAAGTCTGAAAAAAATGAATAATTAAGAATAACATCATATGTGAGTGTGTTAAACCATATAAATAAGAAAGAAAAGGCTAAATGTGTGCTTTTACAGATATTTTCAAGCATATATTTTGAACATAAATCAGAATTTCATGCCATTGAACTCCGTATGTTGAAGTAGAGCATTCACACCAATTGATGTTATAATAAAATAATTTTTCTGTGAATTTTCAAGTTTATTTACAAAGCTTTTATATCATAAGTGGTTTTTTTCATAAAGTAGTAGAGTCTTGAAATTGCCATTTACTTTTTCAAAATTGGTTCTTCATTTTAAAACTGTACAACTGATGAACATAGTACAACCTACTTTTATTGGGGAATTTGTCAAAGTTAGTAATGATCTATACCTATCTACAGTTGTGTCTCTTTTAAGGATAATCCATAGGAATCCAACATGGAAAATTACACTCAGATCTCTACTGACTTCATCCTACTGGGCCTGTTCCCCCCATCAAGGGTTGGACTTTTTCTTTTGATTCTCATTGTCATCGTCTTCCTAATGGCCCTGACTGGCAACCTGTCCATGGTCCTGCTCATCCTCCTGGATGCCCACCTCCATACACCCATGTATGTCCTACTCAGTCAGCTCTCCCTCATGGACATCATTTATATCTGCACCACTGTCCCCAAGATGGCTTATGGTGTTCTATCTGGAAATAAGTCCATCTCCTTCATCGGGTGTGGGCTTCAGAGTTTCTTCTTCCTTACTATAGCAGGGTCTGAAGGACTCATCCTGATGTCAATGGCCTATGACCGTTATGTGGCTATTTGCTTTCCTCTGCACTACCCCATCCGCATGAACAGAAGAGTGTGTGTGCTGATGATCCTGGGATCTTGGGTAATGGGTGCTATCAATGCCTGTGCTCACACAGTATACATCCTCCGCATCCCTTACTGCAGGTCCAGGGCCATCAATCATTTCTTTTGTGATGTCCCAGCCATGCTGACTCTGGCTTGTAGGATAACCAGAGTCTATGAGTACGCAGTTTTTCTGAGTACCACCTTGCTTCTCCTATTCCCTGCCATGATCATTGTGTTTTCTTATGGGAAAGTATTTCTTGCTGTCTACCACATGCGTTCCCGAGAGGGCAGGAAGAAGGCCTATTCCACCTGCAGCACCCACCTCACCGTGGTGACTTTCTACTTTGCTCCCTTTGTTTACACTTATCTCCGCCCAAAAACCCTTCGATCTCCAGCAGAGGACAAGGTCCTAGCTGTCTTCTACACCATCCTCACCCCAATGCTCAACCCTGTGATCTACAGCCTAAGGAACAAGGAGGTGACGGGGGCCCTGGGAAGAGTGACTCGGAGAATCTGCTCTTTTAAACTGTCAATGAAAAAATAGACTGTAGATAAATTTCTGCCTCATTATGTTCACAAGTGGTTCTTTACTAGAAACAATTTTAATGCTGTTGTCTCTAGAAGTATCATTAATCTCTAAGAAGTAAAACTTTAAAATCCATTACTACAGTTATGCATTCTAGATTATAATGTTTTATTCTGTTTTCCTCTGCACCATCAAAATAATGAACTTGTATCGTTTATTGGTGTGTGGACAATACTTTATTTACCTGGAGAGAAATGAAATGAAAATGCGGAAAGCTTTGCAAACTTTAACATTATGGGATGTGATGATGAAGTTTCTCCAATGATTGCATCTTAAAATTACACATACTACAGCAGAAACACTTGGTCATAAACCTTACTCTCAGTGCGCCCCTTTCTTCAAACTCTGGTCCCATTCTTGTCATTTTCTGAAGCAGTTCTAGGGCATCTTTCCTCTCATTTGTTGGACTTTTTTGGCAAACTTTATGCCTGGGCTGATTCAAAAAGTTTATGTTTCCTGGTTATTTTCACTTTTGAGAAGAGCTGAAAGTTGCATGGTGTCAGATCCGGTGGAGAAAGTAGATGAAAACACACTGTTAAATTTTGTGAGTCTGCATTTGCATTGGTTGGTACCCCACAGCAGAACTCTGTGGGTGTTGTTGTTGTTGTTCTTGCTCAAGAAGACAGTCAAGCAAAGGACTTCCAGAACTGCTTCAGAACTGATAGGACAAGTGTGTTTGAAATACAGGAGAGGATTGTGATGGGGATTAATGATAATGTGTCTTTTTTTGTAGTCATATGTTTTTTAAAAAAATGGCATTTATATTGTGATCATATATTGTATTAACATGTTGATTACACAACTTTTTTATCATAAGTTTAACATACTAATCCAAATTACAACAATATCTGTAATGGCCAGGTTTAACAGAAATCAAAAAATATGTATTTCATATTAATTTACACAAGGCATACTGCACAATTTCCAAATATTTTACTTATTTTATAATAATGTTCTCTGAAGGAATATTTTCAAAGCAAAATACAATTTTGATCTTTTTTTCAAACACTTAGGGTAACTTAGAACAATAAAGATTATGAAGAGATATCCTCACCTCTGCAGAAGTCCTTTTGACTTAAAGAAAGAAATGGGGCAAGCTTGTATTTTTTGAGAAAGACCTGGGATTTACCTCATTAATTACTACAGTAATTGCATACCTATAATTTCTACCTAGAGTTCAATAATGATGTTTGAAAAATGGCAATTCATTTTTTACTTTTTACTCAGATTTAAAAGGTCATTTCTGTCCAAAAGAGAGCATTTCTAGAAAACTTGTCATTATCTGACAACAAATGAACAGAAAAAAGGTAAAAAGTGACTGGAAAAAGTCTTGCTTACCCACAGTAGGGCAGCAGTAGTGACTGGTGTGTCCCTCTGGGAGACCATGGTGTCCCAGACCAGATCTACTCTTGAGCACATGACAGGACCATGATGATGAGCACTTAGTGTTTGCTTGGGTGCTGCTGACTTAACACCCAGGGTTACACAATGGCAGAAGGCTGGGAATTGTTTCTATCAATTCTTGTGAAGTGGAAATTTCCGATTACAAGGAATTATATGCTAATACCATAATTATATGGAAAAGGCAGTGTTTATTTTTTTGAAAATGAGTCATGATCTCATTCACATGATGCTCAAATTTGTTGAAAAAAACAAGAAACTTTAGAGAGCTGCTGCGTACCACAGTTTACAGGTGTTCAGTAAGCACTTAGCGCACTGTGAGGCACAGAAGTGCTTCTGCTCCTCCCCAAATGCAGAGACATTTCGATAGCCTTAAGATAACTCTTCATGTTTGCTTTTATTGCAGTCAGTTCTAAATTTTTTTAATTTGGCTTTTAAAATTCAAAGACCCAGCTTTCTCAGTTTCTAAGGCTGCTCACTTTTGTTACAAGACTTAATTCTCCTTTTCAAACTTTATTTTTATCAAATGATGCAAACAGAATTTGGAATCTGATATTATCAACTACAGTTCTTAATGGAAAACTGAGAAATAAGTTCATTTCAATTTAAACAGGAGATCAAATGCTTCAAATGCTTTAAAACCTTGAAGAACCATCAGGAAGGAGCAGGATCTGGTCTGAGGATTGCTATCTATGCAATGTCCAATGCACAAGTGAGAAGGAGTCATGGAAAGGCAAGGTTCTTCTCCAAATGGGTATCGGGAAGCCCCAGGACCAAAGAAATGAGGGACTCAGAGTAGTGGGGAGTTTACCTTGAACACATTCACTATTACTAAAACAGTGCCCTGTCAGGATCAGAAGTCTAATGTATGGACTTTCAGTTGCACATGTGACAAAGTCTTGTCCTGAATTCTGCCATGTTTTCTGAGACAATTCACAAGGGTTCAGACACGAGAGTGGTAGTGACTGTATTGCAGAAATTTTTGTTGACACAAGATTCACATGAGCTGTCTTTCATCTGTTTACGTGGGTCATTATGAAGTAGATAGGTATCCCAGAGATGTTTTATTTAGGTATGGTGGTTGGGGAAATCAATGTGGCAGATGGAAACATGTGAAATGATAAGATCTCAATTCCCCAATTGTGAAAAAAAAACTCTTACATTCATATCTTGACAGACACTGAATGATAAACTTAAGACAGCAGGGGAAGGTGTAATGGTTGATATGTTGTGTCAGCTTGAGAAGTCTAAAAGCTTAACAAAATAACTCAGCAGTTCTACATCCTAGTGTGTAGAGGACATGCCTTTACAGCTCTAGAATGTTGTTCATTGTGTCAATTTGAGAAGTTTATAATTTTAACTAATTGGCTGTGCAGTGGGCCAGGTTCCTGACTTTGTAAACATCCTGAGCCTATGAAAGTTGAGGGCACAGAGATGGTTTGAGTGCTACACCCACTCCGGAGAGAGTAGCCTGCTTACTGCAAAAGAAAGGAAAAGGTGCTTGTTCTCCCAATCTTTTGCTCTTTTTGTTTTTTGCTATCTTCTCCACCTTGAATGTTTGCCCCTCTGCCACACCACCCAACCTTCCAACCAGCTGATTATGTACTTTACCCACCTCCACAAATTGTGAGTTAAATAT
This sequence comes from Dasyprocta punctata, assembly GCA_004363535.1. Taxonomy (NCBI): domain Eukaryota; kingdom Metazoa; phylum Chordata; class Mammalia; order Rodentia; family Dasyproctidae; genus Dasyprocta; species Dasyprocta punctata. Next base: position 11,193 of record RJWM01034799.1, on the reverse strand, counting down.
TCCTTTCTTCCTTTAACCTTCTGTTATCTTCTATTTTGTTCCAACAATGTGAGAAAAGTAAGTAAGACACAGTGACATAGATCTGGTCCTGGAGAGGTCTATGACTCAGGTGGCCCTGTTCTGGTGGATTGTGGACTCTGCTGGGCAGAAGGGCTCTCAGCACGGCAGGGGACAGTCTTTGCCTCTGTGTCATGTGCAGTGGTCCAGGCCTTTCAGACTTGTTTGTATGGGGGCTACCTGGAAAGAATTCCAGTGCTGATTGCCATTTGTTCTTTCACTTGTAGAATGGGAAATTGATTATGTTGATACAAGAGTACAAGTCTCTTTGTCTTTTTGTAATTTTTAACTGATTCACTTTAAGTTGAAAAGTCAAACTGCTAGCCAGAGTCAGTAGCATATGCCCCTAATTCCACAGCTAGGTATTTTATGGAGACTACATCAACATAAATATATATATATATATATATATATATATATATTTATATTTTAATTCTGGAAATGCACTTCAACTGTAGCATGCTCACCTGTCAATGCAAGGTTCTGGGTTTAATGCTTAGCACTGTAAAAAGGAAAACACTGCATGATATTGCTTATATACTTTGGATATAAAATGAAGTAAATTATATCAAAACATGTGTAACATGGTGGTTCCTAGGATTAGTCATTGAGACAAAATGGTGAGAAATATGTCAAATGATATAAATTTGCCATTAGACAGGATAATTAAATTTAGAAATCTAATGCATAATTGAACTTGAACTTAATAAGTTACGGCACATTAAGTTTTGGAAAAAGAAAATTTTAGTTGCTCATATTGAACACACAGAAACAGCAACTATGGAAGGTGTTGAATATAAGAATTTGCTACTTTTGCAAATATCTAAACATGATATTTCACATCTTTCATATAAAATAAATAATAAGTAAATCCGCTTTGACTAAAATTGTATTTGGAATTATCTATCTAAAATTATGGTAAGGCTATCACGTCACTTATGTGGTATTAAACTCTCAGCTGATGCAACACAACATTTGTGGTTTCCTCTGTGCAGTTTTCCCCTGAGACTTTCTGTTACTTCTCTGCTAAATGAAATGCAGTTTCCTGATGGAGTCCTCAGTATCAATGCTTCATGACATCAGACATGAATCGTTCACATCTTCAGTACATGACACTCTAGGTACTCAAAAGTTTTGACTGGAAAAATTGTTTGTCCTTTGTGAGGATTATCAGGAATATTTATCAAAATTCATTTGTGGGTTCCCATCTTAAACTTTTAACTTTTTCTTTACTCATATTCATCCCAGATTTCACAATAATGAAATGCGATATTCAGAGCATTGTAATCTTCTCTTTTATTATCATTGCATAGACCCATTTTCTTTGGCATCTCGTGAATTACAGATTTCCTTTTTATGCCACCAGATGTTATTTACTGATTATCTGATCTGCATGTAAACTATTTCCACCACAAAATATGTGTTGCTTTTTTCAGTCCATTGCACTTTCAAATAATAATTGCAATACTACCAGCATGGTATGCTATGGCACTGAATACTGTAGTGTAAAATATGGAATAAATACATTATTTTCCCACAACTCTTGATTCTTCAGTGAATCATATCACCACCCATATGCCCATTTATAAAGCATGGAAACCCACCTATTCTGTTTAATCAGTGTGGAAATACCTTTCCTTTCATATTTTACACATTACATCACAGACTCTCACAGTGCTTTGCGGAAAAGGTGTTGATGTTCTTCCCAGGCAGATCCTGAACTCCTGGATCCAAGTAGTCAACCCACCTCAGGTGCTTAGTGCCTATAGCTGCAGTACTACAGTACAACTGCAATGCATGAGTGCCCCCTGAGCTCGCATCCATGGGACAGGCGATGAGAATTCATTCTCAGAATGAGTGGAAGTGACTATGCACTGAAGGAACTGAGTCATGAAATGAATGATTCCTGTGGGCTGAGAAAAGCGACATTAAGAAATGAGACCGACAGCTGAGCTTCATTTATGTACTGCTCCCATGGCTCTTTTGGTTCATAACTGAAAGGGGAGCCGCTCCAAGCTCTGTTTCGTGCTTGCCAGTGAGGAATGAGAAGTGCTCGGTTCCTCCCTGCTGGGGCAGCACTGTCAGGACCACAGGGAATTTCAAGCCCCCACCTTCTTTGACTTTCATGGTCCCCTGTACTCTTCCGGCTTTGCACAGAGCCGTCCTGGTCTATCTGTCCCCTTGTGGCCACTCAAACATGCCACTTGGAGCCCTGGGAGAGGACACCGTCCTGAGGTTAAGATGGCATAGACTGAACTTCATATTCAAATCCATTTCTGTTTATGTCTCAGGAGCCCCACAACCACAGACCTTCATGTAGTGGGTAGTTGGGAGCCATAATCTATTCTGTGGAAATCTTTAAACCACTTTTTCCACAAGAAACAAGGATTCTTAACTCTTCCTGCCTAAAAACACTTTCTTTCTTTTAAACAGCATGTATAAATAGGTCATCACCTGACTGATTAGATAGGACAATTATTTTCTTCATGGGAAGTTTGTTAGTTGTAGTTAATTCATTGTTAAAATTGCAAGGAATAAACCAAAACTTCAAAACTTTCTGAAAGCTATCATACAGTGAGACAATGAAGCCAACAATGTCAGACGGTCTTGTGGGATGCATACTCCAGATAAATTGACCAGTTAAGTCAAACGTAAAAACAAAGAATCAGAAATGGAATTCAAATACAATGACAGGATCAAATCAATACATTTCATCCATAATTTGGTATGCGAATGGGCTCAATTTCCCAATTAAAGATGCAGATTGCAGATTGGATGAAAAAAAAAAAAACCCAGTTGTATGATGAAGTGTAGAAACATACCTAATTCAAAAAGAAATTTGTCGACAAAATTTAAAGGATAAGAAATCATGTTTTATACAAAAGTAGTCCCAAACAAGCAGAAGTAGCTATGCAGTTTTCAGGCAAAGCGATTTCAAACCAAAATGATCAAAGGAAAAAAGAAGGTCACTGCTATTAGGTAAGGCAATAGTTGAACAGAAAGCCATAACAATACAAATACATGTGTATCAAACACTGGAACACTCAACTTCATAAAACAGATTCTATAGGACAGAATAGCTTACACGAACATCAACCTGATTATGGTGGGGGGACCTCAATATGTTACTAGATTAAACAAAGAAAATCAATGAAATTATCAGAGTTGTACTGAACTTATAAACAAATGAATGTGTTAGATAGTTCAATTCAAGAATAATGGAATAGACATTTTTCACAGCAACACATGGATCTTCTCCAAATACACTAATATAATCCATAAAACTTAAGTAAACACAAATAATTGAAATTGAGTACATGCATATTATTAGATCACAGTGCAAATAAGGTAGAAATAAAAAAGTATATAAATACATGGAGGTTAAACAATGTTGTTTTTGAAAAATACTTCAAAGAACAAATTGTGGAATAAATTTATTCTTAACATCAAATGATAATTTCAATACAATGTACCAGATTTTGTGGTAGACAAGGACAACCATATTAACAGAAAAGTTTATAGCTGCAACAGAACAAAATGAAATAAATAATTTAATAATGAAACTAAAGATTCTAGAAAAATAAGAACAATCACAATCCAGATCTAACCCCAAGAATGTAATTATCAAAACCAAAGAAAAATTAATGAAACTGAACCAGAAAACATGAAACAAAAGATTGGTGAATCAAAAAAGTAGGTCATCCAAAGAATGAATAGGCAAATCCTTACACAATCTCAAGAAATAAAGTAAAATAAAAGATCATACCAATGCAATATGAGAAAAGCAAAATTCAGATGAACACCATGGAAACTGAAAAGATTATTAATAATTATTTGAAATATATGTACTCCTACAAGCAGGAGAATCCAGAGAAATGGAGAGTTTCTGAGATATGTAAAAATAACCAAAAGTTTGTGCTAATATTGTGTTTGAATAGTATTTAAAGCCTATAAATTGTACACTGAACAACTACTATAAGTAGAACAATATGCAATATAGTAATTACTGTTGCTCTCCTACTGGCCTGTTTTGAAACTTTGTTTTGTTATTATTTTTTTTCTTTAAAATAAAAAGGTGAACAAATACATACATTATCTCCAAATAGCTCAATAACTGGTGATGATATTGAGGAATAATAAAATCCTACCTATTAAGAAAAGCCAAGATATGCTGGGCTCACCACTGATTATACGACTACTTTAGGGAAAATCTCATGCAAATACTTTTCAGTCTCTTTAATGAAATTGCATAAAAACAAAATACTGCCAAACACATTCCTGGAAGCTAGCATTACCTTGATTCCACAGATGGACAAGGACCTAACTATAAAGGAAAACTACATGCCAAGCTCATTAATGAACACAGATGCAAAAATCCCAAATGACTCACTGGTAAACAGAGTACAAATCTTTAAAAGAATCATACATTGTGACTGAGTAGGCTTCATCTCATGAATGCAAGGATAGTTCAGCATCTGCAAATCAATAAATGTAATGCATCATACAAACAAATTTAAGAAAAAAAACCACATGAGCATCTCAGTGGTCACAGAAAAAGCCTTTGGTAAACTCCAACAGCTGTTCAGAAGAAAAATCCTGAAAAAATGAGAATAGAGGGACCATATCTCCATCTAATAAAAACATTTATGCCAAATCCACTGCCAACAATATATCAAACTGAAAAAAGCCAAAAGCTTTTGCCCTATGAGGGGAATCAAGCAAAACTATGGCACCAACAACAGCACCAAGAGCAACTGTATTTTGCAGCACCCCTCACAGCTCTTGATAGTCCCAGGGTGAGGATGGTGAGAGGATGGAGAAAAAAAGGACAAGAGTCAGAATACAGAAAACTGAGGTTGCATGGTGCCCGCCTTCCTGATGGGAAGGAAGGAAGGAGGAAGGAGGAGGAGGTGGAGAAGCAGAGTGAGCCCCAGTGGCTGCAACACATTTACGTATACACTTGAGAGGTTGAGTATCACCCCCACCTAATAGCTTATCCATATGGCTTGTCGCAGGCAACCAGTGTTGTTGGGACCAGAGCACCTTAATCATATGTCTTGCCTCATGTGCTCTGTGTTCTTGAGGCTGGGGTTGTGCAATTTCACATATGATAAAACTCCAGCTTCAGTTGCTCCCCACATCTCCCCTTTTTCTGTTTTATAGTTATAAACCATGGGCAGTTAGTTGACGCTAGAGGAATTATGTTTGGGGGACTTTGTAAAAGACCTTCTCCTTCAGAAATAGACTTAAGAGAGGTCTAAGAGAGAAATGGGCTTAAGAAAATTCAAAGAGAGTGAGCTGTATTGATTGTACCAGATATTAAGCATGAGGAAAGTAGGTTCTCAAGAATGACAAATGTTTATACAAATCTTTGTTCTATTATGGATGCCTGTAGTTACTTTTGTTTTGTGGACCTGGATCAGGGGATGTCTCAGTGGTCTTGTGCCTTTTAAGATGACCACAGAGGATTCTGCTCTGAGCACTATTTTAAAACCAAGTCCTGAGCAGAAAAGGAATAATAAGGCAACAACTTCACCGATAGAGTTCGAACCCTCTTGATTTGCTCAGTCACATAGGGAAGGAATGATGGGGGGCAAAAATGACCTTTCCCCACTAGAGGAGTGTTTCATTGGAGCTTCAGTTTCACAAGGCAAAATTGATTACATTATCTGCACCACAAGTGGCAGCTTCCACCTCTTCAGCTCATACATGCAAGGGGATGCCTTACCAGCAGATATCACTTAGACTATTCCTTCACAGTCTAGAGGAAAAGGAGGCAACAAGGTTACTTGTTTCAGGCATTTTGACTGAGACTGCTCTGCTGGGCTGGTAAGGGCAACACAGTCATTATTCATCCCTTCAACAGAAACTTTAGTATCTGTCCAGGTAAACGAGGTAAACGTGGGTCAAATGGATATAGATACAAAACTGATGTGGAAGGCTGACCCATTCCAGGAAACTTCTAGCCAGGAATGACCTGGCCCACCCAAACAGTGGGCATATGTTCCCTAATTCCTCACCAGTCCTACACTCTGCTGCCAAGCATATTTCTGAATTCTGACAAGTGACAAAAGATAACAGAGCTTGGACCTCAGTCCCTGCTCCAGGTTTGTACTAATTCTTGAAATGGAAACTCAGGCTCTGCCTAACGAGGCTGTGGACCTTTGCCTCGAGAAGGACTGAATCTCCTGCTAGGCCACAGCTGTCTCACTTTAAAAGGTCTCTAGGTTTTGCCTAAATTCATTGATGCTGATTATATAGGAGAAATCAAAATTATGATTCAAACTATTGAAAACTCTGTTCAAACCACCCCAGACTCTCATATTGTTCAATTAGTCATTCTTCCTTTGACAAAATTTAGAAAATATATAAATATGGAAAGAAGATTCAGGGGGTTGGGGTCTTCAGATGCTTACTGCATTCAACAGATTAAGCAAGATTTTCCTAAGAAGGAATTGATTATTGAAGGAAAAACATTCAAAGGGATTTTAGACACAGGTGCAGATGTCTCACTTATTGCCCAATAACACTGCCTATGGTATGGCCCCTGGATGTAGCAGCTGTAGATCTACAGGAGTGGGCAGTGTTTCTCCCCCTCATAGAAGTGCTGAATTGTTAACTTGGAGGGATGCAGAGGCCATTCTAGACATTTTTCACCTTATGTCCTCACTCATGTACCAGTAAATCTATGAAGTCCTGATGTGCTACAGTCTATGACGTCATATTTATCAAAACCTAACTCTGGTGACTCATCAGACAGTACAACAAGGTTTCCTTCCCACACAAGACTTGGTAAAAATGATCAAGGAAAAATCCTCTTCCAGTTAACCCTATAAAGGGTCATTCTGGTATACATTTTCAGGAGGGCCCTTAATTTCTCCAGCTGTTCACCACATCGCATACACATGCACATATGTGCACATTTATACATGCATATGCACATATGCATATGTGAATATGTATATATGTGCATATATATGTATATATGAATGTCTAGTGTAGCAAAAGAGGAGACAAAATCTTATTCTCAGATGATCTGAACTTTAAAAGATGACCCATTTTCTTTCCTTTTCACAATATCTGTTTTAACTTTTGTGTCTTTTTACATTTTCAGTTTCTTACAGAAGGGAGGCAATACGATTTTTACACATGTGATTCTGATTTATTTCAATTATGGGTATGGTTATTAGCTGCAATCATTTATCTATAAAGACCCCAAATTTGTCTTTCCTTATAGCCAAGTAGCACTTCATTGCACCTTGTAATCTGAGCAAATATTTCAAAGATAACAATATGCAGTAGAGTGACCATTGTTAATTTCCTATTATCTTGCTTTGTAATCCTATATCTTCTTGTTTTGTTTTTTTTTAGTTTGTTTTGTTTTGAAAGACACAAAATTTCACTAAAAGACTTAAGAACTTACTAAGCAATTTCACCAAGGTAGCAGGATGGCAATCAACACAAAAATCAACAGAGGTACTGTGCATCAGTAATGAAACCACTGAAAAAAAATTAAGACAACAATGCTATCCACATGGTTTCAAAACATAAAGAGACATTAATCAAACTGAGGAAGTCAAAGACAGTTTACTTTCTTCTATAATGAAAACCAAGGAAGTTCTACAATGAAAAGTACAGAACTAACAAAAAAGGAGATTAAAGAGGTCATCAGAAAATGGGAATATATCTCCTTTTCCTGCACATTCAAAATAAATGATTGCTCAAGGCTCATTTTGAAAGCAATCATATATAGATCTAATGCAACTATAATCAAATCATCAAGGGCATTTCTAACAGAACTAGAAACAAGAATCCTAAATTAATAGAGAATCCAAAGATTCCTAGATTAACTAAATGATTCCTGAACAAAGTGTAAAGGAGGAAAAATCACCATTCCAGATTTCAAGTTATGCTACAATACTATGTATTTTGAAAGTGTGGTTTTGTTACTCAGCAGATGAATATATATAAAAAATAGAGAATCTATACAAAATGGAATATTTCTCTTCCAAAAAGATGGATAAATGTGAGTCAGTCATAGGAAGACGAATGCACTTCGAGCCCATAATATTGAGCTACATAAATCAGACACACAATTTTAAATATTGCATGGTTTCTCTTGTATTGAAAATCTAAATTACAAATAAATTAAGAGGGAAATAAAATATGGATAACAGGAAACATAGAGAGCAATCTTGTGTGACTAGAAAGGAAACCAAAGAACTAAAGGAGGGGCCCAGAAGGGAAGAGCAAGGGGAAGGAAGTAGGATTCAGATGTGTTACTGATGAGCATCATCATCCTATAGTGAAGGTCATAGTTACAGACTGCAAGCATGTTGCAGTACAAGGTTTAATAAATAAATAAATTCATTAGTTTCTCATAATTAAGATACTGAAAATGTTTTGCTTTTTGAATTAAAAAAAAAAGTTTTGGCAAGAAACTTGAAAATACAAACATTTTTAAATTTTTCAACCAAAAAAGAAAAATATTATTTCATGAAGGAGAGGCAACATTTTTTCATTTCCAGATAGCTTGAGTTAAAAGTGAACAAGATACAGTATGCAAGAAAATACAATTCTTGAGTTTCTTTGTATAATTCCCTAATATACCTACAATAATCCCATTTTATAATTCATTTTCTTCTTTCTTTTTTTAAACATGAAACACTTCATAAAATTGCATGTCTTCCTTGTGCAGGGGACATGCTAATCGCCTCTGCACTGTTCCAATTTTTGTATATGTACTGCCAAAAGGAGCACTATGATTCATTTTAATGAGAACAAATACTAATAAATTTATGTGTCTGTTGAAAAGAAAGGAAATTATTTTAATATTTATAAAATATTATCTGTGATACTCTAAGATATTTCAATGACTCATTTTTATTAAAATTACCTCACTTTCATGTACTCCAATTCTGCAGAAAAAACATGGGAAATAAATAATACAAGGAAGCCATTATAACAAATGCATGCACTGAATCACAACATGAGACAAAAGATGTCCTGGTGTCTCAGAGGGAGGATGACACAGGATGCTGCAAGGGAGCCTGTCTGCTCTTCACCATGGTGTTATCCCTGGTGGCCTGGAGAGTATCTCAGTGCCCATCAGGACTCTGCCCTCACCTTGACCTCAGGCCAGGCCGTGTCCTCAGTGACTGGCCCTCTACTGTCTGGGTCTCTGTGAACATTCCCCAGTGCCACAGCCCATCCTTAGACTCAGTCTGCAGCTACAGAAGGACAGGAATTGTGGTGTTGCTCAGTCTGCTTGGAGGTCTCTGAAATAGCAAGTGCAGGAATGAGATGTCAGCATGCACATTTGTCAGGACTCAGAGTTTTACTTTGAAAAATGATGGTGTTCACCTGTGACTGTGAGCTATCTGTCAACTAGAGAGGATCAAGGGATCTAGAAAAGGGGATCATCTGGGTGATGGAGGGAGGCAGATTAACACTCTGATTTCACAGCTGAAAGTGGCATCAGCAGGGAGGTGGGCTTGGAGGTGGATACTGATGTCTGACTCTGGAGCTTAGGTCTCTCAGTGATGCTCTGTCCCACACACTCAGCTTTGTGCACCACAAACTGTGCAGCTTTGTTTCTCCTGAACCTTCAGCACTGAGATTCCTGTCTTGAAGTCAGCTGCCCACCAAATGCAACCATGAGACAAATTAAACCTCTCTTTTCCATGCTGTGGGTATTGGGTGTATTTCCCAGTGAGTTTAATGCAGGTGAGTGTAACAGCTAACAAAGGAATTGAGATTTTCAAAACAGGGTGGTAAAGGGGTACTGCTCTTTATTTTACTTTTATTTATTTTATGGAAGGAAAAATTCTGCCATGTACTTAAGCTAACTTTGTTTCAGACACATATTTGAATTTGAATTTAAAGACACAAGCTTGTGAAGGGGAAATTCTGGGACAAGAGATACAGACAACGGAAACCAATTTTGGAACTAATAGTGAGTGTATTCTCTGATGGGAACTGCAGATGGTGTCAGCAGAAGCATTGAGAGGACACTGAACTTCATATGCTAAACCAAGACTCAAGTCACTCTTGAGAAACAAAATCAGCACTTAAAGTCTAAATTCACAGTAAGGAAAATAGAGAGTTCATGTAGTTGGCCTTTTTAAACTTTGTTTTCTTTTCTTCATGCTTGGCTTCTTTGTTTTTTTCTATGAGTGATGAGAGCTTATTCGGGCATTTGTTATTTTACTATTATCTTCTGCTTTTTATATTAACGTCCATGAATGCATTATATTACAGTCAAATACCTGAGAATTGTTAATACTGTTTCAATATGAAAATATATTATAGACCTTATGGTAAAAGAAGAATACTACAAGTTAACATTACCATAATCTGATGTAGTAATTTAGCTTTTATAATTAAATTGTTCTTTGGAAGTGATACTAGCAAATGTATGCATAATAGCCATGATATAGTTTTCCAGTGTTTGCATTTAAATTCAATTTGTGTCACATTTTAGTGCTATACTTTTAATTTTTTACACTTATTCATCATTTTACTAAATGCACAGAAGACAATATCTATGAATATCTACCTTAAGGACCAGAGATCTCTTTTTTGAGAAGTAATAGGCATTTTTAAAGAAATAATCTGAAAGGTGTATTATTAAACAATTACAGGTGAAACAGGTAGGTTAACAAGGATGATGATAATTTTGTTTTTAGAAGAAAGCATTGTTGGTAGGGACTCTCGATCTGCAGTTACAGTTCAAAGCTCTCTTAGACCAAGTCATGCCCTGAACGTGCACTGTGTTTTGTCACAGGCAGCCTGCAGTTATCTATGTTTCCATCTCTGCACGCTCAGCAAAACCTCAGCACTCTGTTTACTTTCCAAAGGTTAAGACCTAGTTTCAAGTAAAGATTTAAAACAGCTTTCTGCTGTGAACATGTCCAATAAAGCAGACTAAGTTGTTCTTTTTTTTTTTTTTTTTTTTTTTTGCGGCACCGGGGATTGAACTCACAACCTCGCACCTGCCAGGGCAGGCGCTTAAGGCCCTGAGCCAAACTCCCGGCCCTGGTTTTTGAGGCAGGGTCGCACTATGTAGCTCAGGCCGGCCTTGTGCTGGCGTTGTAGCCCAAGCCGGCCTCGAACTCACAACGCTCCGCCTACCTC
>RJWM01034798.1:0-19440 GCA_004363535.1 Dasyprocta punctata | reverse complement strand
CCAGGCCTGGCTTACCAATCTGAGATGGGAGGAGCCCAACATGGAGCTAGTGCAAGGGTCAAGGCACCCAGTTTCAATGTGGTGCCAAGCAGAGGGTTGCCTGGCCCAGACCTCGGCTCGCTCTTCTGACAACTCCACAGCTGGACTCCCTGGGACTATGAGGTGAGATTAGGTCAGGACTGCTCAGCAGGGGCTCACCCCTGTCCTAAACTTATCTGAGATAAACTTTGGCTTCACAGCTATTGAGCCAATAACACACAACCCTCTGTGGAAGAAGAGAAAAGCACCCAAGGGAATGGACACTGAACTCATGATGACTGACTGCAGTTTGGTTCCTTCTGTGAGGCTGTGGGAAGGAACCCGGGTGAGACCGCCTCCTCTCAGAGACCAGGACAGCAGTGGCTGTTGTGGGAGGACACAGCCTCGTGCGGGCAGCCTGGGTGCCACAGGCCTCCCCCTGGCTATCTCACAGGGAGAGAGTGTGGCCCCCTGGGGTCCTCTGAGGCACACAGCATGCTTTGCCTGTCAGCCTTTCAGACACTGTGCTGTGACCAGTGGAGGTGACACATGGGGAGGGGTGAGCCCAACACACAGGGTCACCTTTCTCGTGGGCCACGCATGAGCTCCTGCCCCGGGGCCTCTGTCTTCTGTCTCCTGCATACTTCAAAGTTAATTCAACTTTGGTGGCCAGGCCTTACCTGATTAGTCAATGGCAGAGTGACCAGGACACTCAGATTTTCCCACGTGACTCACCTGGGTTTTGAAAGATGGGCCACCAATCGCTGGAAGATGCTGTTTGAAGCAGAGGCTCTGTGAGGACCAAGTGTGTGGGGAGCATGGCACCGGTAAGGAAAACACGTGTCAAGTGGAATTTACCCACACACCACTGCAGTGAGGGTCGAAGGGCAGCTTTCCCTGGAGGAGCCCAGAAGTTTTGATTCTGTCTTGCACAAGGACCAAGGATCTCATATTGGTTCTTCCTTTTCTAGACCTCACAGCAGGGATGAGGGTGGCACAGTGATGAGACCTGAGCAGAGAGGGGTGTCATTGGCCACTGGCCCCATACCCACTCACCAGGCTATGCTGGCCTGGATCTGAGTGCCTCCCAAAGCCCCGTGGCTAAAGACTTGGTGCTCAGCCCATGGCACTACTGAAACGTGGTAGGGCCTTGTATTGGGGTGATATACTATGTACCCCCAAGTCCTCATATACTTTTTATGGGGCTGAGTCTGGTGCTTGCTTGTGATAGGTTTGTTGTCTAGCCCCGGGACTGATGATGTGAGTGCTGCACCCACCCAGGGGTGGAGCTGAGATACAGTGTAAGGGAGGTAGGTCTTTCTCTTGCTCACTTCTGCCTCTCTCTCTCTCTGTTTCGCCAGCATGCCTTGCTCTTTGTGGCTGCCATAAATGGCAGCCCTGCCATGCCACACTGCCTTGGAGCTAACTGAATATGGACTGAAACTCCTGAGAAACTGTAAGAAATAAACCTTTCCTTCACTAGCTTTGGGCATCAGGTATTTTGTCTCGACAATGAGTGAAAAGTAACCAAGACAGAATTTGGTACCAGAGGAGTGGGGTCGTTGCTGTGACTAAACCTGACCATGTGGTTCAAGAGGCTTTGGAAAAGGCTTGTGGGAAGAGTTTGAAAAGGTGCAGAGGTGTCACCTACACGCATGGAGCTGGAACAGTTTGGGTTGTTCTGTATGGGAGATTCTGGTCAGAGCTCAGGTGACCAGAAGGCTGATAGGAAGCCTGCCGGTAAAGACCAGGCTCAGGAGGTTTCTGCTGGGAAGAAGGACTGCATTGGTTGTTGGACTCCACACAGTGTGTGTTATGGCTTGGTAGAAAGTTTGTCTGCATTCTGCCCGGGACCAGAGACTTTGCCTGAGACTGAGATTAAGGGCAAAGGACTGATTAGTCTACAGAGAGAAATTAAGAGGCAGCCAAATATTGAAATGGTGGCCTGGTTACTGCTGGGGGCTCTTAGCCAGATTTATGTTGGGAATGAAGAGCAAAGAATCCAGCATGGTTATTTAAAAACCTCGTGAGTTTGGCCAGGAAGCTGTGGACTGTAAAGATTGAGCTGAGACCTTGATTGCTGAGAAGGAACAGAGGAATAAAAAAGATGGCCTGGGGGCATCCCGGGAAGCAGCAGGCCTCCACCCTTTGCAGTCTCAGGCCTTCAAAAGTGAAAGAGTTTGCTCGGAGGAAAAAGCCGCAGTGGCGGAGTGGCGACAGAGGCCACAGGAGGTTTCCAAAGGGTTGCGGCCACACCAGATTCCAGAACGGCAGCAGCATAGAGAAGCTGTTCCTCACAATCAGGTTGAGAGAGCTCAGCAATCCAGGCAATCGACCCCTACAGCCAAGAGAGAGGAAAGCCTGGCTACTGCTCCAGCTGGCAGCAGACCTTGACAGCATCCACGTATTGCTGGTTTTAAGTACAAGAAAAGGCTAAAGCAGCTTCCACCTCGCCTGCAGAGAGCAATGTGTAAAGATGTAAGGGTGAAGCCAAGGAACATGGATCATCCGAGGAAAGCTGTGGAAGTTAAGGCCCCTGAAAGTGCTGTGGGGGTGGAATCACTCAAGCCTTTTGGAGCTTGCAACCAGATTGCTTTAGATGCTGGGTGGAGAACTCCAGGACTCAATGTTTTCCCAGCTGGATTTTGGGCTTGCTTTGGTTCCAATGCTTTGCATTCCCCTGTTTGTAATTTTTGGAATGGTAATGTTTATCTTATGCCTTTACATGTTGGAAGTGCTTAACCTCGTTTTCATTTGTACAGGGGATTACAGTTAAGAGTTTGCCATAGATCTTGGAGGAGATTTGGGACTTGAACTTTTCAACAGTGCTGAAACTGTTAAGACTTTGACAAGTCTTGGAGAGGGACTAAGTGTCTTTCACATTAAGAATGTACATGAGTCCTTGGGGGTCCAGGGGTGGAATGTATTGGGTGATATACTATGTACCCCCAAGTCCTCATATACTTTTTATGGGGCTGAGTCTGGTGCTTGCTTGTGATAGGTTTGTTGTCTAGCCCCAGGATTGATGATGTGAGTGTTGCACCCGCCCAGGGGTGGAGCTGAGATACAGTGTAAGGGAGGCAGGTCTTCCTCTTGCTCGCTTCTGCCTCTATCTCTCTTTTGCCAGCACACCTTGCTGTTTGCAGCCACCATGAATGGCAGCCCTGCCACACCACATTGCCTTGGAGCCAACTGAATATGGACTGAAACTCCCAAGAAACTGTAAGAAATAAACCTTTTCTTCCCTAATTTTGGGCATCAGGTATTTTGTCTTGGCAATGAGTGAAAAGTAACTAAGACAGGCCTCATGAGGAGTTGTGTCACTGAGTGTTTGCCCTTACAAGGGACACTGGGACATGGCCCTTCCTGTCTCTCTCTCTGCTTTCCACCCACAATGATGTTCTGCCCTACCACAGCCCAAAGTAACAGGGCCAAGCAACCGTGGACCAGAACTTGAGACCATGAGCTGTGGTAAACCTTTCTCTTCAGCTGATTACCTCAGGTGTTCTGTCCCAGCAACAGAAAACTGATCCACATAGGTCCTTTCCCGGGATAGCCAGTGTCCACCTCAGGGCCAGGAGACACTGGGGCTGGTTGACAAGTAGTTTCTAAGTCGGGTCCTGAGGGTTGTCCTAGTCCATAACACACACCATTTTGTCCTAGAAGGGAAAACAAACTCTTCCCTCTGCACACACCTCATGACTGTGAGTCCTCTCAGCCTCCCCTCAGGCCCAAAGTGCCTTCCCCTTGTGAATAGGAAATAGTGCCGCAGAGCTAGAGGTGGCACCACCCTCTGACCAGTCTCCCGCTGTCCAAGAGTACAGTGTCTCCTCCTGTCAACTCGGAAGACACACAACACGTGGAGGACAGCTGACGATGCGGGAGAAGGCTGGCCTGCAGGTTCCTCAGAGGGATGGGTACCTAAATGCCTACAAGGTCCCCCCTCAAGCAGGGGGAATGCTTGTCAACCCTAGTGGGTACCCCAAACCATGGATAGTACCAAACCCTGTATGTAGATACCTCGAATAAAGTATAACTCATGAAGTAGGCACAGTAAAAATAAACAGTGATAAAACAGAACAACTATAACAATACACTATAATGAAAGCTGTTGAAAACTTAGGAATTGTTTATTTCTGGAATTTTCTATGTACTATTTTTAGATTGCAGCTGACCTCAGATAACTGGAACTGTGGATGGGGCTGCTGCCCCCTCCCCAAATGACCACCATCACCGGCTGCGCTGCTCTGAGTCACCACTTAGTTGAACTTCTCTGGTAAACTGCTCAGGGGTCCACGGTACCCAGAATGCAGGCTCATACGTACCAGACTGCCCAGGACAACGGCTTGTGTTTTTGTCCCTGGCCTTTTAAACAAACCCACACATTAACAAAGAATCAACATCTAAATAGACTTTTATTTAATTTATTTGGACAGAAAAGAAAATTCATCAGCTTTCATTAGTCTCCCTAAGTATTGGAAACACATGAACTCAGAAATAGTGGACCTTGTAGAAAAGCATCACAAATTAAAAATATATTTCTCCATGTGGTAAAAGTGCTTTCAATCCAATTAAAGGGCACGGCCAGGGTGTTTTGAAACACAATCTAAAATTTGGCCTACAATCCGTGGCATCGAATTCAAACCACAGGGTGGGGGCAGTCGCCGTGACCAGGTGGGGAGTGACGCGGAGCTGGGCGCATGCTGCCGGCACCACTGGGGGAACCGCGCGTGAACAAGGAAAATCGTCCCAAGCCTGAGAAGAATAGATTCTGCATTTGTAGAAATGAGGTGGTTACATAAACAGGGTTGGAGGGGGGTCAGGTAATTCAGAAGTCCCTCGTTCTCGCTGTGGGACAGTCAGGCCTCTCAACCACCTGCAGGAGGGCTGGAAGAGCCCAGGTCTTGGGAGATCCCCTTACCCATTCTGGGGTCAAATCACACCCAACCCAGGACGTGACCACAGCCCCAGGCTGGAGCTCTCCAAGGCCAGCTGCACCTCTCAGAGCAGCAGAGGCTGCCAGGGTCACTGCACGGACAGGACTATTAGCAGAGGGTCCTCCGGAGAGAACTGTGTGTTTCAGCAATGCTACATAGTTTTTCAAAACAAGTAACTCTGCCAACAATGACATCTGTGACAAAGCTCGTGGCCTGCAACCATGGTGTCCTGGGAGCCAGTGGCCCCTTCTCACCCGTGGCAGGCACAGACACAGACTGTGGTCATGCAAGGGACAGTGAGGGGTGCAGGCAGGAGAGGGGTCACCTCCCTGTTACAGTAGACCTTAAGCAACAGTAAGAAAATAACCTGAAGATATATTTAAAAATAAAAAACACCATCACCCTTCGCTGAAATCCTGGTGGCTCCCTCTCACCGCCACCCCCAAAGAGGACAGGAGCTGACGCTCGCCATCTCATCTCTGTGTTTTAATGGCACCGGTTGTGTTTCTTCTTCCAAGAGACCACTAAGCCGCTGGCAGGAGGCGAGTGTGGAAAACTCCCTCCTCCCCTACACACCTGCGCCGCCCGTTTGTCCCCAGCTCTGTGTGCTCCTGCATGACCTTGAACGTGTCACCCTGTGAGGCAGGTGATCTCAGCATGCCAGGCTCGTCTTTGCTGATGCCTTCTGTGGCCACAGCCCTCCCTCTGGTCACCTGCACACTGCTCCACAGGCTCCGTGGGTGTCTGAGGTGCCACAGGGCACTTGTGAAGGAACACACTCTTCACACACAGGGTCTCTGGTGGCAGGCGACAATAACAGCAGGCTCCCTCCTCCACCTCCTCCTCCTGCCACGCCTGGGCCTGCCTGGCCTCAGGGGGCTGGCGACACGTCCTCTAGGCCCAGCAGCTCCCTGACAAGTCTCTCCCCGAACTGCGCCCGGCTGTACCTGCTCACGTGGTAGGCATCTGACATCTTGTATAGGATGTAGGCATTATTGACGGCAATGCTGATGGCAAACCAGAACACCTGCTGCCAGGTCTTGTTGGGTTTGTGAGAGATGAAGTACCTGTGGGCAAGGGGCCAAGATGGAGGGCCATGGTGCATGTGCCTGGAGGAATGCCCAGAGGCCCAGGACCTGACCACGGGTCTGTCACAGGCTCTCCTGGAGGGGGTGAGGTGGGGCCCGGGATTAGGGCAAGGTGGGGCGGCAACCTGGGGCTGTCACAGTGAATTCTACTAAGACAAACACAGGAAAACAACACCTCTCGGGAAGTCAGAATGGACCAGGGGCACTGTGAAGCTGGACAGTGATGCCGGTATCCTGGGATAGCTCACAGAATGGCCGGCCCTGCCAGCCCGTGCTTCCCACTCCACAAACGCTCCCCCTGTGCTTTCCCCATCCTGCGGCTGGGGCCTACAAGTCACTTCTTCCCAAGGGCACCTCACTGCCCATCTGCCCTCCAGACCTTCCAGGCACTGTCTCAGCTCACTGTGTTCACTCTCCACCCGTGCACTCATCTCTGTGCCACACGGTAAGGTATTTGAAAGCCGGAGTCCTCTGTACCCCACCATGCCCAGCACGGGGGAGACACCCACAGTGTGTCCTAAGTAAATGCCAGTTTCCCTGTAAGCACCTGTGGAAACAGCCAGGACCAGGCATGGAGCACCTGGCTCGTGTCCCCAGTGTGTGGGTTCCCTCTGCAGCTAGGTGAAAGTGGGCAGAGAGAACCCAGCCCTGCTTCGCCCTCCCCACTGGGAAAAGGGCAGGAGATGTGGGTGCCGCTCAAAGAGCCAGGCAGACACACTGGCTCAACCACAGTCTTCCCCTGGGCTCTAGGGACACGGTGGTGATGCTCCGTGGGTGGCACGCCACGTGCATTGTGTCCTGTGTCTACACACTGCTATGTCCTCACCACGGCCCACACCAGGTCTCAGGCACTTGTGTTTGAAGGAACTAAGGACTCACAGAGAAGGTCCTGGGTTGGTGCCTCAGGGGCTGTAGGTATTGCAGGGGAGGGGGCCAGGGGGACAAGCCTACACAGAGGGGGACGCCTGGGCAGTGGATGAGAGGCGGCCACGGGCTCCAGAGGTGAGCAATGCCGGCCAAGCCAGAGCTATGTGGGCCTCAGCTCCTAGAACTCAAAATGAAGAGGCTACTTACTATCTCCACGGCCCCTGTGTGACATGCCACCCTCCTCAAAACCCCTGTGCACTTACTTGCTGTACTTGTCATCGTATCTGCAGATGTAGCTGAGATGGGCGGCAAAGGCCTCTACGGCCAGGGGACAGGGGATCTCTCCGCTCCTCCTCTTAATGATGACACCTGCAGGAAGACAGCACTCAGTCCTTCTGCCTGCTCCCGAGCCCTCCGCAAACAGGACTGCAGCCCCCTCATGGCGATGATGAGAAGGGTGAAGAACAATCCGTACCCAAGATCTCCAAAGGGCAAGGAGATGCCAAGGCAAAGTGAGTGCCTAGTGTCTGCTGTGGAGACTCAATGCCTCAAGTCATGGGTATCACGGGTGCAGGGATGATGACAGACTCAAAGGCAGCTCCAAGTGGCTTGGGTAGGGAGCTACCTGACCAGGCCTGGAAGCACAGGAGGAGGACCCAGGACAATCCCTAGCCAACTAAGCTGGAAGAAGGAAGAGCATGGCGGCTGCACACCAGGTGAGGTCAGGAGGACTGGAGCCGCCTCTGCCTGCCTCCCCCAGAGCTCGGATCAAGGCTGAGAAGAGCAGCAGTCTCGACTGCTTCATGTTCTCAGGACTCCTGGGGCCCTGGGGACAGGGATAGAGAGCACCTCTTTGTACCTATCCACTGCTCAGACGTGGCTACACACTCTCCAGCGTCCTTTCCCTCGGCACAATCCACAAGTTCCACCAGGAGAGCCCGAGAGCCACAAGGGGACGGGTCGCCCTCCTTGCCTGCTGGGGCACTGTCCCCACCTTCACAGGCCACACAGGAGACATTCGTCCCTACAGCCATGTATCCTTCCCCCACGTGCCAGTCTTCGCATATCACAAGGAATTTGCAGGATTATGAAAGTGGACGAGATCAAACTAAAAAAGGTCATCCATCAAAAGCCCACACGTGTCTTCACCTGGGGCCAGGCCGGTTCTGCCCCTCAAGTGTCACAAGGGACAGGTGAGGAGTTGAGCTGGAACAAACCTGCATGCAGAGCTGAGCTGGGAACACTAAGGAGGGAACACTTGCAGACAGGGAGAAATGGGGGCGTGCACAGTGACCCCGCAGCTCTCAAAGACCTAGGTGCACATCTGACGTCAGATTGACACAGCCCGCCAGAAAGTCCCGGTCCTCACAGCCAGAAGTCTTGTCCCCAGCCACGCTCAGGCTTCAGGTGCATCGGCGGACAGGCAACCACCACTACGCAAGTCTAAGTGACCGATCAGGACACTGTATGGCCTGTGGACACTGTCTGGCCTCAGCACGGAAGTGAAGTCTCTACACCATGAGGGCAGAGTCATCAACATTTGCCTTTGCAGGAATAAAAAACTTTATACTAAAACACAGCCATCATAAATGACAACAAAATGAAAGAAATACAGAAAAAACATCTTCTATGGGCAGAAAATCTGCTTTCAAAGATAGTGAGAAAAGCCAGGCGTGGTGGCGTACACCTTTAATCCCAGCACTCGGGAGGCTGAGGTAGGAGAAGCGTTGTGAGTTCGAGGATGGCTTGGGCTACAACGCAAGTGCAAGGCCAGCCTGAGCTACATAGTGCGACCCTGCCTGAAAAAACCAGGGCCGGGAGTTTGGCTCAGTGACTTAAGCGCCTGTCTGACAAGGCGCGAGGTGGTGAGTTCAATCCCCGGTGCCGCAAAAAAAAAAAAAAAAAAAAAAAAAAAAAAAAAAAAAAAAAAAAAAAAAAAAAAAAAAAAAAAAAAAAAAAAAAAAAAAAAAAAAAAAAAAAAAAAAAAAAAAAAAAAAAAAAAAAAAAAAAAAAAAAAAAAAACCCACAAAGATAGTGAGAAAAAAGATAAAAACCTCAACAGAAAAATTTTAAAGGCTGTGAAGAAGCCATTGAAAATCAACTAGTACAATATATACACAAAGAGATCCCCAACCTCCTCTACAGTCACAGCAGTTTATATCTTAAACTTTGTAGCAGTGTCACCTGCAGTATTGACCAAAAACAAACAAACAAAAAAGAGCACCCATGGGAGGCAGAGGCAGGAGGACTGCAATTTTGAGCCCAGCCCAGGAAATTTAGCAACTTAGGAAGATCCTGTTTTAAAATAAAAAGGGCTGTGGATGTAGCTAAGTGTAAGGCTCTAAATTCAATCCCCAGTATCATTGCGGGTGGGTGAAAGGGGATTTCTCTATGAGTGTCCCACAGTAAGCAGCACAGCCTGGAGGCAACAGGCCTTCAGAAACTTAACACTGCCCCTATCCATTGACCCTGCACTGCTGCTTTTAGATTCACCCAAAGATTCATGTGTGAAGTCACTCAACACACCATTATACATATCAGAAAAACAACCATGCATGAATAATGACCAAAATGGACGATAGATACTAGCAAGTAGGAAGAAAATGTTCAAATGGGTAGGAGAACGAGGGAGGAAGGAGAGGTTACTTTAAATGTGAAGCCCTGGCTAATTAAATCCTTTATTACAAATAGATTTCCAGTAAGAGAGCCAACACAGGCAGGTGCCTGGCTTCTCAGGAAAGCATGAGAGGTGGGAAGGGTTGCAATTTGACCCCCCTCAGAGAAGACTTTTCGCAGCATCCTGGATGATAAGGTGATCCTTGAAATTACCACACCCTGTATACAACCTGGGGGTCACTGGCAGATCCCACAGTCTGGGCTCGGGAACCTCCTCCACGCCACACAGAGGTGGCAACCAGTGACCCGGCCAGCATCCCACGAATTTCAGCTGAGCTTCAGACTGCCCTGCTTCTGTGCTTCAAGGGCTCAGAGTCCCCCGGGGACCCCAGGCCCAGCCCACACTCACCTTGCTGCACCGGAGAATAGGCATTGGTCAGGAAGCGGAAGTGGCCCTTGTTGTACCAGCAGATCAGGGACATATTCCCCTTCGTCTTGATCTGGTGCTGGCCACGGGCGGGGGGTGTGGCTGGGCTGGCCAGCATGGACGGTGGGAGGCCTGTACAGTCGCTCTTCCGGGGGCTGAGCAGACCGCAGCAGTAGATCCCTGAGGAGAGATGCAGTCACACTCGTTCTGTCATAGAGCCCAGGCACCCCAACCCCACATACCTAAGAGGGGAGGGACACAGGACACAGGCCCTCAGGGAGCCCTCAGAAGACAGCTGAAGTTGGGGCCTTCTCCTGCTACCACCCCCAGGCTTTTACAGGAATGTGTCCTGAGACTGCAGGAAAAGCCATGATTTAAGCAGCTGTAGCAACAGTGATCTCATCAAAGGGGCCTGCCCAGTGCTCAGTACCACTGCAAGCACAGCATTCCAAATGCACCCAGAAACTTTCACACTAAGTAGGCTATCACACACATCAGACCAGGAATGGAGGCTCCAAGGGCAAAGCCCCGGGTTACAGCTGGAGGGCAAACACCGAGTGACCTGTGGGGGCATGGACACCAGCCCAGATCATCTGGTTGGTCCTGGGGTGGGCACAGCTGTCCCTGACTCTCTATGTGAGCACAAATGACAGAGAACCACCACCCCCATCACTGCAGACAAAGCCCGTGTGTGGCAGAGCTCAGTAACCAGATACTTCTAAAATAGGCAACGAGGTCTTTTTTATCTGTTACCTAACTTGACTTGAAACAAAAATCCAAATTCTGCATCTCATTACCTTCTTCCAGAGGAAGATTCCCTCCCGAGTCTCCTAACTTCTTGAGCCAGGACAGCCAGCCCTTCCTCTCAGCTCCCAGGAGAAGCGCACAGCTTTTGGGGAGACAGCCCCAGTGGCCCAGGTCACCCCCAGGGTCTCCACGTGCCCAGCATCAACCTCACCCAGACACACACACACTGAGCCAACCTTGAATGTGCCACAAAGCTCTTGGTGCAGGCTGATGGGGAGTCAGGGAGCCCCTATCACACACAAAAGTCAGCAGGGGCTGCCATGCATGCATCACCCCTGTGGTATGAGGGCAGGGACAGTGGTCCTGGCTGTCCCCACTGGCTTGGCAGCAGAACCCTGTTCTTCAGCATGTCTGCTTCGGGAGCAGTGGGGCCCAGTCTCCGCAGCTCTCCCTCCTAGACCACCACATCACTTGGTCAGCATCAACACACATGTGCTTGGTCTCACTACAGATAACTATTGAGCCCTGTGGGCATGGGCTGCACAGATGAGTCAGATGCAGGCCTGGTCAAGGAGCAGAGGCCAGCTGCTTCCCCACCTTGCTGGATCTGAGGCCTCCACAACCTCAGAGGGGCCGGTGTTAAGGCTGATGTCTGCTGTATGGCTGCAGAAAAGATCTGTGCCTGAGTGGCTGCTGCATTAGCATGGTGCTTTTCTGTGCTTCCCTGAGAAGATGAGATCTAAGCCCGACTGCAGGGTGGCTAAGGTCAGCATGCTTGCCCTGGGACGCCAGCCTGGGTGTCTCCCCTAGGGAGCTCCTCTGCTACAGCCCTGGGACTGCCCAGGCTCTGTAACAAGGGCCTAGCATCTAAGCCCAGAGGCCTGAGACCTTCTGGAGGCCACTAGCTCATTCCCTGTCTGAACACTTCTCATCTGCCGAGGAAGAGGTCACAATAAGAGAAGGAGGTTGGGTCAGGAGTCCCCAAACCCTCACTACAGCCAACTTGGAGCCTTTGAGGCCCACAGTCATGCACAGAAAGATACACAGACCAGGCCGAGCTCAGTGCCAGGGCGTCCCTGAAACTGTGGCCAGAACTCATACACTTTGAAGTCACCAGGGCCCATCATTGGCTAGTACCCTAAGGTCTGTGGCCATTACACTCTGCACTCCCACCCTCCACTACCCCTTGGCAGCGGGCCATGCCGGGACCCTGCATAACAAACCTTGCTTCTCAAACTCTTCAAACAGCGTCAGGCTGGTGATGCTGGGCCCTGTGAAGATGATGTAGTTCTTGCCAGCCGCATCTCGGCATAGGCTCCTGGCCACCATGCTGTGGAGCTGGGGCTTGCTCTTCAGTGCGTCCAGCCCATCGGGGACCCCACCTTCCTTCAAGTGGACGTAAATCTGCAGAGAGACAAGCAGAGTTGGCACACTCCCAGCAGCACAGCCAGGAGTCCAGGGCTGGGAAATGTGGGCCTCCGTCCCCAGGCTGGGAGCAGTCCCCCAAGTCACCTTGCACCCAATCAGCTGGTGACTCAGCAAGATGCTTCTGTGTGGAAAGGTCAAGATGGAGAAGAAACAGGCCGAGCAGCCACAGGCGCCAAGCCTGGCAGTCAAGGTCAACACAAATCCATTAGCAGGCCTGAACTATGAGGGTCCCTTAAATTTACCATGGATCAGTGTTAACGAACCTCTTAGAGCTTTCAAGGATACGAACAGCCCACTGCAGCACACATACCATAGGATCACCATCTCTGCCATAGATAAAGGTAAAGGTAGATTTGCTAGCTAGGAATGACAGGGTGAAAATCAACTCTTGCCTAAGGCCAAGGCCGCTGGGAGGATGTGTGCTACATTTAGCATGAAGTCCTTTGTCTACTCTGTGCTCATCGCCAAAGTAGGGGGTGGGAGGTGGGGAGGTGATAGCTTGAAGAAGACCCTGGTCCTGTTGGGCACTGTGGCACTAGCACTCTAGGAAGCTGAGACAGGAGGCTCACAAGTTCCAGCCTAGCTAAAGCAACTTAGCCACTTACCTAGACCAAAAACATCTGGGGATGTAGCTCCGTGCAAAAGCCTTAAGGCTTCGATTCCTAGCACAGATAAAAAAGGTCTGACCCTGTCTGTGGCTGCAGCCATGAACTCCCCCAGGCAGTCCTGGGTAGCATCCTCCTCTACAGAGAACAGAGGTGCTTCTCTGGAATGTTCAGGGTTTCCATGGGCAGCTCTTTCCCAGCTCCGATTGATACAGGAATGATACCAGGACCTCTAATCACAAGGGAAATACTAAAACTCTTAACCTGTTAGATGTCTGATACACCAATTTTGTGTTCTCTAAAATGGAAAAATGAATTTTAAGGAACAATGAAAGTTAAGAGTAGGGAATATTTATTGAGGACAGATACGCTCTTGAGAGGCAATAGGGGACCCAATAGTGGGTTGCTGAGGACCTCACTTCTCAGGGGAAGTTTTACAGAGCACAGCCACATGGGTGTAATGTGGGTTATAGCTACAAGCAATCAATAAGATTGTAAGTACAGCTGCTTAGGGAATACTGATCCAGTGGGGAAGCAGGCCATGTAGCAAGTGCACTTGGAAAGAACATAGAACTTTTTAGGAAGTGATGGTTTCCCCCTGCATTAACACACACAGCCAGGTTTGTCATTTATGTTTCTGTGTGCTATTTTTTTTTAATCGCCATAACAACTCAGTGGCTTAGGCAGTCCCATTTTTCGGTCTGAGCAGGGACACAAAGTTGAAAATGGCATATGCCCCAATGTTCCCGTCTGGTGCCTGGGATCTTCTTTGGTACGTTTGAATCATTTCCTGTATTTGCAGGCCTGAGGTTCCTGTCTCTTGGCTCCCTGGGGCTCCTGCATCTCTCTCTACAAGGCCCTTCCACCTTCAGACCAGCAGTGGTGCCTGTTTCTCATGCGAGGGCTTTTCTATGTTGTATCTTCTCTGCCAGGAGGAGGGCTCACCTGGCCAGGCCAGGCCTGCCAAGACAATTTCCCTCTAACTGGTTTAAAACCATAATGCATTTGCCAATCAGACCCCCTTCACAGGCACACCTAGACAGTGTTGGGAGAATCACTGGGAAGTGTGTGTGCATGGGGCAGGAGGCATGTGTGTCTCAGGATTCATTCTCTTTACAGGGCATTCTGCACATCTGCAGAGCTCAAGACCATAGTGATAAACAGAGCAGTCTCCTTCCGACCAAAGTCAGCAAGGTGGGGATGACATCATCCACTCCTGGAAACAGATAGATGTCAGCTTTCATGTGGACCAACAGTGAACCCCACCATCCCAACCCAAACAGAGTCAGTGAGGACCCAGGAATGAGCTAGGAACACAGAGTCAATGTGAATTGTAGAAATTTCTGCAGGAAAATCTGCACTATCAATTGGAAACCATTACGGATATCAGTAAAGAGGTATGATGGCTGAGACACCAATCAACCCATAGCCATCAACAGAGCAAAAGGAAGTGCGTATACAATGGAAAACCATTCGGCCTTAAGAAGAAAACCCCATCATTTACATCAACAACCTGGAAGATATTAAGTAAAATAAGCCAGGCACAGAAAGTCAGGTACTGCATGATCTCACTTAGATGTGAGACCATAGAAGCAGAGAGTAGAATGGTGGTTACCAGAGCCCCAGGGGGAGGGGGAAGTGTGGAGATGTTGGCCATAGGGTTTAAAATTTCAGTTGGATACAAGTAGTAAGCACAACACAGTGACAAACGTTGATAATGGATCATGAGAGATTGTAAGTGTTCTCACCGCAAATCATAGTGTATGCAATAACACGTTAATTAAGTCAACCTCACCATTTCATAATACATACATATTTCAAAACGTCACATTGGACACAATAAATTTATGTGGTTATCAATTATAAATATTTTTAAACCTTAAAAATTATTCGCTCAATTTTACTTATGATTTACTCTTTGAGGAACTCAACCCAAGGTAGCAGTCAGAAATGTACTAATGGGTTTACATGTGTAACATCACGTGCATCCCAGAACATTTTGTAATAGCAAAAAAAGTTAGCAACAACCTAATTAAGCTACATACTGGAGACTGATTATATGTGTGGGTATAACAGTATGCAGTATACTTCTTTAAAACGTAGAAAATATATTTAACACAGAAAATGCTTGCAAAAATATCCTTAGAAGGGAAGTAGCCAGGATTTCCAACGTGTGTTTGTTTAAATATGCTGATGATGTCCTCAAGTGGCTATTTTTGTATAATATATTTATGGGAATTATAGATATTCTGGGGTTTTTGTATTTTTGATGCTAGTACAATTTAATCAGAAAAAGACACCAAATGTCATGAAAGGCCTTCTCATCAGCAAGACCCTGGCACATCTGGGCTCGAAGTCCTGCTCCTGCCAGACACTGTGTTCGGCACCGTCTGGTGGCCTCTTGCTCCCCTGCAGCCACTCATAAACACCAGTGAGCAGCTGGGAGCTCTGACCCTCAGGTAAGACGCAGGGGACAGCGTGGTCACAAGACCATGTGGGATTCCTCGGCCAGCTTGCCCACACAGTGGGCATGGACACGGCAGCTGTCACAGGGGAGGGGGCAGGGAGCGGCCCTGAGTGACAGGCATTCTGTTTCCTTCAGGAAACCAGAAGGCACAGCCAGGAGGTGGCAGCAGCCAGAGTCCACACGTCGTGAGCCTCAGGGATTCATCGCTGTACAGCAATGAGCTTTTAAAGCGAATATAAAACAGGATCTACACTCACAAAGTAATTAGAAAAATAGTAATCTGAAAAATCCTAGCCTAGGGGCATGATTTAGTTACAAGGGCTGGGAAAATCCAGCATTACAAAGACTCTAGCCAACAGTGGCTGCTGTCCCCAAAGCCCACTGGTCTCAGCTGCAATCACTACCTTCAGCTGGCTTATGGGGGAAAACAGGGCTTCCTCTGTGGACAAGCAAGCGCCAGCGGAGCCTTGTCCCCGCCATGCAGTGCTGCCCCACTCCATCCAGATGAGAGTTGGTGACCTGAGACAGTGTGGCATCACGGAAGCCACAAGCATGTTCTTACTCTACAGGAGCCCCCAACACACAGCACCAGTATGCACGCCATCCCCAACTGGTCCAACACCTCGTCTGCACTTGATCCCAAGTTTGAGCCCTGCCTGGGCAACTTGGCAAGGCTCTGTCTCAGGATACAGAAATGTAAAAGGATGCGGATGTGGCTCAGTGCAGAGGTCCTGGGTTCAATCTCCAATAGTGCACATGCGTGTACACATAAACACATACACACACACACACACGCACACAATCTCCCCACGCACGCTAGCATCATAGTCTCACTAGCACACAGTGATGGTTTGGGTCCGAGTGGGACAGGGTAGGGTCTGCAATCTAAGTAGGGCTGACACATCTTTAGGGCAGGAAATATACCTTTAGACATCAAACTTGTCATTTTTCCTGAGAAGTTTTTCTTGTTTCTATGATTTATTCATTTTTAAATATACAGATTTAAAAATAGGGAAGAAAGCTTATTGATACACAGGTCTACACTTTGCCCAGGGCAGTATTACTAATGCTGCCTGTTCCACATTGATGTTATGACAGAAAGAACTTGGGTGCACAGGCCACACAGCAACATCTTAAGGAATGCTCACACCCCATAACACCCACCCAGCCTTACTTCTGTGATACCCCAGACCATTAGAGGCAGGGCTGCATCAATCCTTCCCCAAATCCTCCAGAGAACATGGGCCAGCTGCGGAGACTGATTGGCCCAGAGGCCATCCAGAGGTACCAGCTGACAACGCTCCCTTGGCTGCCAGTAACTGATGTCCTCCAGCCTCGGGGAAAGAGCAGGAAAATCCCTTACCAAGCTCTGTCCTGACTCCTGGCCCTACAACGGTGCACAGCATGTTCAGGACTGTAAGACTGGTGACTTATGGCTGCATGTAAGGAGCCAGGGAAGGTGCAGGTGATGCAACTGCAGGAAAAGAGCACAAAAGTGGGCCACCTGCCCTCCTGGAGGGATGCAGGCAGGGGTGGAGGTGCCGGTCTCCTGGAATGCCTGTGAGACAGTCACTCATGAGACAGGAAATGCAAAGGTGTCCACACGCAAGAGAAAGAGGTGACCTTGTGGGTGCTGAACCAAGAGGGTGCAGCTGTCATCAGTGGGTCTGTGGGGTTGAGCCAATTTATCTGAAGGGCTGGACTGGACAGAGGGATGTGCAGGGACAGGCTGGTCAGCCCTGCCTCAGGCAGAGGGAGCAGTTGAACCTGCCTCAGTGAGTGTCATTACAAGATGAGAGAATCTGATCTCGGTCAGCACAGACCCAGGCCCGACAGCACCCACATCCCCGGTCACCTGGACGATGAAGCCAGTGGAGGAGCACTGCCGAACCCAGAGGCTGAATTTCCGCTTTTTCCTCTTCCGCAGCTCACGTTCCGTGCATGTAGCGATGAACACAGGGTCCTCATCAATCAGGGGTTCGTGTAGCACCTACAGGAAAGGAAAGGCAGAGATTCTCATGGCGGGCAGCATGAGCTGGGTCTCTGTCTCCAGTGTTGTAGGGAGAATCCAGCAAGAATGCGATGGACCTCTGAGCACAAGCCCCAGTGTACAGCAGACATCCTGGGGATCGTTATTACTGCCTGAAGCCCACAGTTCCAGCCCCAACATGATGGAAGGATCTGCTGCCTAGCCAGCAGAGGGCATCCACCCCTTCCTGGGAAGCCTCTTCCTCGGTGGACAGCCCCCACAGCTGAAGAGCTCTTTGTTTCCCAGAGTCAACTCACATACATTTAACTTAAACCTGTATCTGACTTCTGCCCACAAGAAACAAAGGAAAAACACACACTTTCATTTACTTTGCTTTGGTGCTGGGATGGAACCCTGGACCTGGAGCTTGCTAAGCTCCTGCTCCACTACTGAGATACCTGGCCCTTTAGGTCCTCAGCCTGCTCCTGGCTGCCCACCTCCTTCCTCCAGGCTGAGAGTCCTCAAACCTTGGCTCACAGATGGCCCATCTCTGTGGCCATGTGCTCCTCTCTCCTGCAGTGCTCTGTATTTGTGAGATCCCCTAGGCAGGCGAAACTTCACCTGGATCACCTTGATAACATGGTTATGTGACTTTTTCAATGACAAGATGATAAAGCAAACAGAAATGGCATAATGAAATAGGCCTGAGAGGGGTAAAAGTTTTAATTCTTTAAGCTAAGCAATTTGAGGCACTTTTAGGTAAATTTTGATTTAATTTTTTTTTAATTTTGGCATTGCAGTCCAGACAAGCACTCTACCACTGAGCTACACCCCAGCTCCTCAGATAAATCTGAGAACATGCTATATTCTCCCCCAGTCCTATTTCAAGATACATTATGAATTAGAGTGTATGTCTGTAGTTAACCAAAATAAAGGGCATAGGTAATAATATAACTCCAGGAACTATGTACAATGCTCTAGATCAGGGTCTGACCTGCTACCTGTTTTTGCAAATAAAGTTTTACTAGAACATCACTATACTCATGCATTCACATACCGTCTATGGCTGCTTTGGGGCAAACACAGCAGAACTGACAGGATCCAGCAGAGACCACATAAAGTCTAAAAATACTTTTTGATCATTTACAGAAAGAGTTCAAACAAATGAATCACCTAGGGATCTTCGTAATGTAGGCTCTGACTCAGTGTGCTGGGGCCCCACCTGGCAATATGCATTTCCACCAGGCTCCCTGGGGCTGTCCAACCCAGGCTGCCTAGAACAGCAAAGACAGTGACACCCTGTGATCTGCAGTCCCCTGTGCTTTTAGGAATAGTATCTTGAACCCCAGTGTAAAAGGCATTGACCTGACACTACTGGGTGCGGGTAGTTTGTTTATTGGTTTGCTCTCCTTGGTTTTTCACTTTTGGAAGCAGGGGGATGCCAAGCCCCACCTCTGTCTGTGTCTGTTCATGAGAGGGCTGGGAAAGTTACCTGGCTTCTCACTGTACTGTCTGTCCCCTGACCCCCACACCTGGCTTCTTGCTGTACTGGGCTTACCCCTGGTTTCTTCCTCTTTCTACCTCTTTGCAGCCTATGAAACATTCAAAGCCCCATTTGAAGTCACTCCAGCAAAATAGGTGACCTATTTGTGGTGAGTGCAGAGGGACAGGATGGGCAGGATGCAAGGAGCTGTCCACCCTACCCATGCTCACCTCACTCTCCTCAAGCTGTGTACCTGCCCCACAGGAAGCTGAACCACCCCATCCTTAGCCAGCCAGCAAATGTGCCTCTTTCTGCTCACTGCGCACACAATCTCAAATGCAAACTCAGACCTATTCACACCAAAGCAAAAGGGCCAGCAGGAATTGTTGGTTGTCATGCTGCCTTCCCCCGTTTCTGTCACTAAGAGAGCTATGAATTGGTCAGTACTGACCACAGCCCAGAGAAATACCCCTGATCTCCAGAAACTGCACACTAGAGAAACCTTTCTTCTCCTGAGGGGAATAAGCAAACAGCAAGTCTCTATCCTTCAGTGCCAGCTCCGAAATCTCCTCTGTGCACGGCAGCTCATCCTGGGGAGCACTGGTGGCATGTCAGCTATCTGCCTATTTACGCAGCCTGCTGAGGATGTTCCTCTGGTTAACCTGGTTGAAAGAAATATAGTGTCTCCCATTTTCCATTTGTCTGTTGGTGGGACAAGAAAGCTCCCGAAAGCACCAGGCCACAGGTGCTGGGCACATCTGTGAGGGGACATGCAGGGGTTTAGTGCC
>RJWM01034797.1:0-19437 GCA_004363535.1 Dasyprocta punctata | reverse complement strand
TGGATCAATCTTGCATGTCTATATCTGTTAATGTAAGAAACCATTTTAAAGATAACGATGCGCAAATTGCAACCATTGTCAAGCTTCTATCTTCCGGCTTTGTAAACCTGCAATGTTGTGTATTTACGCTAGTTGTTTGCTTGTCTCCTTTGCTTGTTGTTTTTACTATATATGTCTTTTTTTTTGTCGTTGTTGTTGTAGTTTTTGTTTGTTTTGTTTTTCTTCGCTCAAATAAAATAAAAAAATAAAAAAAAAGATAAACAATGTTTGAGTGCAATATTTTTCAAAAAACTCAAATTTAATCTGCCAACTCCATGGTTAATTAAAAACTGTAAATAAAGACAAAATTCTTGGGCAGTTCCAAGGTGCAACCAGTACTCAGAATCACTTTTCTAAACCCAGAAGGAAATTGTGAGCCTTCCTGTAAATCTTGAGTTTCGTTTTGGGCAAAGGAACTAGGTTTAGGTATCAAGCAGCAAGAAGACATAGTCAAATGTCTGTTTCTGGGAAGATCTTTTTGCTGTTGAGTGACAAGTATGTGAGGAGTGGGAAGTAGGTACAACCGGATTTCAAGACCAGAGGGAGACAGAGTAGCTGGAAATATGCTACATAAATCCTCCCGGAAAATGATTCAGTGTGAAGTAAAATCGATTACAGCGAGGAGTTACAGGAGTAGATGGATGAGTCAGTGGTGTGCTGAAACTGGCTGAACCAGCTTGCAAGGGTGGGTTTCCCATGGTACATTCAGTGACATCATATAGCTAGTTCGACTGCACTGTGACGAAGGCATTACACTACAGAAACTGGCAAACACTCCCAGAGGAGTGAGTTGGTTTTCTTGTTTTTCAAATATTTTAGCACAATTATTTGTTAAATAGTTGTATATCCACAAATGAGAAGCACACTCATGAATACTAGAGAGAATTTGATGATGAGTTAGATATGGGAGTAGAGAAGGACTGAAATGACCCATAAGATAACTTCCTGGTGCCAGTAATGAAATTATGAACTTTAAGAAGAGAGATTGGCTCTAGGTTAATTGATGGTTACAAGGGGCAGTGTGCAGGGAAGTATCCGAGGTCACCCTTAGTTTTGTAAACTCAGTAGTTGGAAGGAATATTTCAAGGGTGTCTTTTGGTATTGTTCAAACTAGCTCGGAAGAGTCACAAGCCCTAAAAAATTTAGGGCACATCTAGAGGATATCTTGCGAGATAAGCTGACCAGGAAGGAATTGAAGCTTCTACTTTCTCATCCATTGGTCTGTGATCTTTATGAGTCTGTTTCAGGGAAGAAACTATGAACATCGCTAGCATGGAGTGGGTGTTTACTGATCACCACAGAAGCCACTGCAGGATTAATGTAATCTGAGAGCTAGGACAAGAGTTAATTCTTGGGCCTGCTTTGCCAGTAATTTGTTGGTTATCCTAGGACAACTTGTTAAATCTCTTAATTATTCATTTTCTTTATCTGTGAGATAGTCTTACTTTCCTTCCCATGTTAAGGTGGGATTAGGATGATAAAAATGACTTAATAGCTGCTAAGTTTCCCCTAAAAGTTTAAAAGAACTCTTCAAAAGCAATATATGATCACACAATTATAAAATCTCCATTATACTAATAGCATTATGCCAGTCATCTAATAATTTTTGAAGACCTAGATGGACCACTTCAAAGTCACTATAGCCAGGAATTTGCCTCCAGAGAGATTTGGAAAGGTGGTTAAGTTTAAATTCTATGGATGGTGATTAACTAAAGTTGTGTTTTATTTTTCACTTCCAACTTCATTCCTTCAGAACTTAAGAAATCACTGCTCTCTCTCAAAGTCAAGAAATTTATTTGGTTTTGTTATAAGAAATTTCATTTTAGTTTGCCTACTTGTTTTTGAGTTCAAAGTTTCTCTACATATATTATCATTTAAGTTAGAGGAAAACGATCTTCCTTAACTAGAGCACAGGGCCATGACCTTGCCTACATGACGGGCAGCTAATCCACTTAGAACCAGTGACTTGCTTTGTATAATTTATAAGACCCCATGAAAAGACAGGCCTCCATAGATTAATATTTCAGCTGTCTTCCCTTCCATTTCATCCTCTGAATGTGGCAGCAACAATCACATGAATCATTCCTGAACTGAGTCGATATCAAACATTTGGAGCTTCATCTGCATTCAGTGAAGGTTCCAGCTCATTCAAGGGAAGTTCCTACAGGATTTCAAATACATGGGTGATTTGCCTTTGACACCTCTTACCCCAACCTGGCTGTAATGGTTTTTAAATAAAATAGCTTTAAATTCTTTGACTATCTTTAAAGTCTTAGTTAGAGTTGGAGATCTGGTTCCTTTCCTCTTAATCTGAGCAGGCTTGCGACTGTTTTGACCAAGAGTATAGTAGAAGTATGCTATGCATGTGACCTCTGAGGCTAGGTCATAAAGTGTCCATAGACTCCTCTAAGTCTCTGGAAACAATTTTTTTCTGGATACTCTTTCTCTTGACTCTCCCTTTTAGGAGTCAACTGTTATGTTAATAGAAACCCATGCCACCCAGAAAATCACCTTTAGGTGCTCTGGTCAACTACCCCAGGGGAACTGAGCCTTTGAATTATCTCAGCTCAGGCACCAGAAACATTAGTGAATAAGCCTCCTGATGATTTTAGTCCCAGTTACTTAAGTTTCCATAACCTGAGGCACACTGTGAAACAGACATTATAAAGTAAGGACAAGCCACCCTTGCTGTCCCTATCTGAAATTGTTACCCACAGAAATCATGACCACAACAAAATGGTTGTTTATGTCACTGAGTTTGGGGTGGCTTGTTATGTGACAGTAGATAATTAGAACACTGAATGACTAAGTTAAAGTTTCTTTGTCATTCCCAAGTACATAAGAAATTACTGGCTAAATCAGAGGAGCGAATTCTTCAAAATGAGCAGACTGTTCTGAAACTCTGGCTAAAGTACTAAATGAGCTTCGCAGTAGGAGTTCTAGATTGTTCTTCCCTGTGTGTTGCCTTCTTGGTTAAAAAGCAAAAAAAACAAACAAACAAAAAGATCAGTTTTTGGGATTGAATTTCTTTTCTCTGTGATATCTTTATAGATTTTTGGTGATTCATTGACTAATTCATTTACCTATTGAATAAGTATTTATTGAACCTCCACTATGCAGCAGGTAGAATTTTAGATGCGCAGGGTTTGCTGGCAAGTAAAACACACAGGGTCTGTCTTTCTAAAGCTGGAGTTCAAAAAAAGGCATCTTAATCTCTTTCATGCCATGGAACCTTTTGACATTTGATGAGGCCCCTGGACCCTTTTCCAGAATCATGTTTTAAAATTTATAAAACGTAAAATACCTAAACTCATGAAGGAAACTATATTGCAGCAGTTACCAAAATATTTTTAAAATATTTGTGATATAGTAATGCATGTAGTTATTTACTATTATGTTAAATAAAGAGATTAGTCATGGGTACCACTATCATGGTCGAGGTGAGTGGAAATAATATACTGAGACATTTAGAAAGCTTTTATTATGAAAATATCTTTGACATCTCTTGGTAACACAGGTATAGCTAAAGCTAATGTGATTTGTTATCTATGTATCTAGTACAAGAAAAAAGCTAGATTTTAATAAGATTTAGTGAAAATCAATATGTATTTTTTTCTCCAAATTAATGGCTCTTTTGAACTCTGTCATCTAGGTATCTCAGGTTAAGAACCTTTGGTTTGGTGTTATAGACAGACATCAACCAAATAATGGCACTAATATGTAATAAACTATCATGCCTGCTACACGAATGTGTTAGCTTCCTGAGACTACTGTAACAAATTACTACTAACTTGGTAGCTTAAAACACTAGAAATGTATTCTTTATCAGTTCTACTGTCTAGAAGTTCAAAAATCAGTATCACCAGACTGTGCTGCCTCTGGAGACTCTAGGGAAAAAATCTTTTCCTTGACTCTTCTGACTTTCTGTGGCTGCTGGCCTTCCTTGCCTGTGGTTTTCTAACTCTAGTCTTCAAACCCTGACTCTTCCAATCTCTCTGCTCTGTCTTCACCTGGCCTTTCCCTCGGTGTGTATTTCACACTTCTCTCTGGTTCTGTTTTACAAGGCACATGTGATTGTAGAGAGAGTACATCTGGATAATCTAGCATAAGCTTCCCTTTTCAAGGTCCTTAATTTAATCTTATCTGCAAAGTCTTTGTCAGAGAAAGTAACATCTATAGGCCCCAGGTATGAGACAACCTTCTGAGGGGCCATTTTTCATACTGCCACAGTGACCCAGGGCCCTATTGGAACCTGGGGTGAAGATGTGCCAGTGATGGCTTCTCTGTGGAAGAATCTTTAGGCTGATTAGCTGAAGGAAGAGTGAGAATAACTAGATGAAAGAAGTGAACAACAAGTTGGGAAAACCCAGAAGCTGGTATTGTAAGCATAAAAAAACTGCTATGGTTTAAATGTTTCTACCAAAGCTCATGTTGAAGTTTAATTGGCATTATGACAGTATTGGGAGGTGGGGCCTTTAAGAAGTGATTAGATTATGAGCCGCTCTCCTCAAGAATCAACTAATGCCATTAACTTGGGAGTGGACTAATTGTTCAGGGAAAAGTTTTCAAGTTTTTCACCATCTGAGGCCCTCCACCATATTATAATGCACCAAGAAGGCCCTCACTGGGTACCACTACTTTGATAATGGACTTCCCAGAAAATCCTTTTCTTTCTAAAACTACCCAGTCTAGTATTCTGTCGTAACACCAGAAAACAGACTGAGACAGAAGATAGATGGTATATCTAGGGCCCAGGTGGAATGCATAGGGATCCTCAAGAGAGGTCAGTGGGGGCTGCCCTTTGAAGTGTCCTATGGAATTCAGTTTTGTGTTATAGCAATGAGAAGACATCAGAGGATATCATATGCTCATAACTGTGTTTTTGAAAGATCACACTAGTTTAGGAGAGAAGAACAGGTTATAAGGTGGGAGATTGCAAGAATAAGTGGTGAAGGGAACCAATTAGGAGGTGTGGCAAGGTCCCAGTCAGCAAGACACTTGGCGTAGGAGAGAGGGGGTGGGGGAAGAGTAGAGGTTAAATCAATGAATACTTTAGAAAATCTAGTAAATCAGGACACAGCGTAGGTTTGAATAACTATAGGAAAATGGACTAAACAGATTGTCAGTATAAGTACAACTTTTAGTTTACAAATCTGGGTGCAAGAAATAAACTGAGTCTTTATTTTACTATATTTAACTGACCCTGCTCTGAGCTGGTGGGAAATTTAATCTCTAGTGGGAATTCTTCACGCCCCCTTCCCAAGGCAGTGTAAAAGGTTTAAACACTGTATGCAGTGCAGGTATTTGAAGAAGGACTCTGAGAGTGTGTTTAGTGCTAGGTGACTATTGCTGATATACATATCCTGTTGAGGCTCACATGGGCTCTTCAAAGCTGTCGTGGTTGTTAAGGACAAGCTGAGCCAGGATCTTTTGCACAGTTCTGAAAGTTGTGGCTCTTGGTGCTTAATAACTCATTTCCCTGCCATTGCAATGTGAGCTACACCAGTATGCACAGTTCTGAAATTCTTCTGATAGATGAAACTTTGAGATGAGGAAGCATTAATTATTCTGCTTACTTGCCAATGGAATGCAAGGATTAGAACAAATTCCATCACTTGGATGGACATTTATTAATTTTCTAAGGAAAGCACAGAAACAGTCTATCCAATCTGTAAGCTTGGGAAGGCTCTAGTCTCTGTTCTTTAAGGGGCTCCAACAACCCTCTCGCTTGAAAGATCCACCTGAGGCCAATTTCAAAATTCCGGAGACATGTAATTGAATCTCTTCTGTTCAAGGTTGGATTCTAAAATCATTTAGAACTTGAGCCTAGAGCTGCTGGTGGATATAGGCTACTGGCCTTGTTATTTTCTTGTGGCTTGTTCATATCTCTATTTGGGTTTTCCACAAGGTTTAAATGCAGATTGTTTTATCAGGAAGTGAAGGAACCACTCCCTAGGAGAGTAAAGAAGTGAATTTCAGGA
This sequence comes from Dasyprocta punctata, assembly GCA_004363535.1. Taxonomy (NCBI): domain Eukaryota; kingdom Metazoa; phylum Chordata; class Mammalia; order Rodentia; family Dasyproctidae; genus Dasyprocta; species Dasyprocta punctata. The sequence continues at coordinate 13,417 of RJWM01034797.1, read as the reverse complement.
AGGAAAGCCAGCTAGTAAAATGAATGTCTTCAAGTCAGTTATAACTATAGACAAATAGAGCTTGCCTACTGTAGGAAAAGCACTAAAAACCAGTATAAAATACGTACTTCTGAAATACATACCATCTGAGGGGTGAGAGCGCTGTGGTATTTCTGTACCAATTCTGGATAATTATTTATTGAGTGTTACTCAGAAAAAAAAAGAAACAATTTTCTGACACTTTCAGCAGCAAACTGGGCTCTGGTGGCAAAAGGAAATCCACAGGATAGTCAGTGTATCTGCTGGCACTTGGCTATGGGCTGATGTGCCCAAAGGGTAAGGATGAGAGGACATGGGTGGCATACCAAAAGCATTTGCCACAGGTGGGAAGAAAGTCTGTTACTGGTATTTCTTCTCCTATCTAACAATTTGCTAATTTCACCAATGAAAGCCTATTGTGGTGGACTGGGGATATAGTTTAGTGGTAGAGCAATTGCCTAGCATGCATGAGCTCCAGAGTTCAATCCCCAGTACCACAAAAACACAAACAAGCAAAGCCTATTCTAGTATTCGATGCAGGGGATGCACAGTGAAACTTCAAGTGTTTATTGGAACACCAACAATGACACACTTGGAGTAGGCACCTCCAGGAGATGACCTTTCTAAGATAATGTCAACTGAGGACTTCTGAAGTAAGTACTTTCTATCCCGTATCCTGTGGGATGTAACCATTCCACACAAAGTCCCTGAGACACAGGAACACAGGACTTACTCCTTTGAGATGACGAAGGGAAGGAAAAGCACTTTCAGCAACAAGATTGAACTATAAATTACTATCTTAATACATTTTCTTCTACATTTGTGCAAATATTATGCCCTGTGTTATTATTGAAAAAAAAAGGTAATTTGAAAACATATAACAGGGCCGGGGTTATAGCTCAGTAGTACAGCGTCTGCCTGGCAAACATGAAGTTAGGAATTCAGTTCTGGGCACCAAAATAAATCCAAAGTAAATAAATAAATAAACAAACAAACATGTAACATAGACCAATGCTAACACAGTATAGTTAATATTTACTGGGTGTCTCCCATGTTTTGGAGTCTATGATACTGATCAACATATGTATTATGTTATCAAGTTCTCAAGTAGCACATGTGAGGTATGGTTATCCCCCTTTCACAGATAAGGAAAAGTGATTTTCATAGGTGTTCTTTAAAATAGAGTCTTTATACTTACAAAAAATATTTTTCTTTAGCAAGAAAAAATAAAACCCAAAGAAAAAAATAGAAATCCTTATAATTCCTCTACCCATACATTATAATTCATAATATTTTGTTTAAATCATTTCCATACTGTTTGGTGTCTATTTGCACATATATTTTGAAAAAACCAAAATTGGGTTCTTTCTATGGTAATCTTTTTTATTTATCCCCCAAGAATGCTAAAGGACGATTTTCTGACATGGATTTTCTTAAGCTGAAAACTAAGTCTTCACCAGGGCAGTCCTAAAGCATGCAGGCTTCAAATCATTCTCGATGTAAAGAGATGTGTGCTGGAAACTGGGGGGCGGGGACGCAGCTTAATTGTGCGATTTTTGTGGGTTCTTTGTAAAACTCTTGGCCTGAAGCTTACAAAACTTTTGCCTGGTTTGCTAAATAGCCCTTCTCATTTGGCCCCAGGTTCTTCCATCTGATTGAGCATCCCCAATTTGGACTGTGTGACTTTCAAATTTGAGGCCATTCTCGTTGGTCATCTAGGACCATAACAAAAATCCACACATTTTTTTTTTATTTTTCCTCTTTTCTACTTTCCCAAATACAGGCTAGTTTGAGAACTTTAATTAAGTAGAAAGCAACATTTTTAGAGTGGCCCTCAAAGGCTCAAAGGAAAGAAAAAAGAAACCCTTCTCCAGTCTTCTCACCAAGCTCCCCACAAGCCCACATTGTCTCAGGTTTGAGTCCCAGCTGAGCGAGTACATTCCCTGACTGGGGCAGAGACGGAGCCTGGCATCTTCCCAGCCCTCCCCATTGTGATGGGAAGCTGAGGCTAGCCACTGTGGGAGTGGGAGGAATGGGAAGGACTGGAAACCCCATGCGATAGGAAGTGGGTGGCCTCACCCCTAGCAACCAGGCTCTCTGAGTCTGCAGCTCCTTTCAAGGGCTATTGCCAAGTGTCCCTGACTGCAGACTCTAACTCAGACTGTGAAATCTTTTAGGGCAGGGACTGTGTTAGACTTATTTTTAATTTTCCAGCCCCTAACAGTGCTCAAAGTTTGCTTAGTGAATGAATGAATGAATGAGTGAATGACTGATTATGTAAGACACTTCCCAGAAACAATAGGCCCTTTGATCTTTAATGAGTCAAATGTATGGGATGGGTTTCATGATACTCACCCCCATGATAGAATTAAAAAAATAAAGCTTTCTCACAAAGCAGGACCTAACAGACTGGGGCTATAAACCCCTGTGATAGTCGACTTCTCTGTTTCCTTCCCTATGTCCAGTCTGCCACAGCAACTTCAGACATGGGAATCAGATCTGTCCTCTGTTTGCTTGCCAACCTTACTAGCGACTTTAGCCTAGACCTTCATATCAGTTCTCCCACCAATGGCATCTATCCAATCCTGCAAAACACTTCCATCAAATGCAATTTTACAAAAAGCCCAAGGTGTAAAACTAATAAAAACTGTTGCTCTGGATAAAAGTGAATGTGTCCCCCTCTGCACACCCCCACACTGTAAATCTGCTGTCGCATGGAGTCTTGGGCTATAAGGACATACTTTGAAACCAATAGACCAAGACTTTTACAAAAGCCTGTACCAGCTGTCCCTGCCTCAGCTTGCAAAAATGAATGTCTAATCATGCCACATCCTGAAATTCACACATGTAGTGCTTCCTGTTATGAACAGGAAAACATCATAAATCCTTAGCTTGTATGCAAAGTCCTGAACCTGCATTTTCAGACCTGTCTTTGTAATTGCCTGCTGTTCTCTACATTCCATCCTCTTTAAACATCTCCTTTCTCTCTAAACACCCCAAGACTTGTCGCAACTACATACCCTTGCATCTGACAGTTCCTCACTGAGGATATTTTTCACTTTCATTTTGTTGTTCAAATTTGACAGATTCTCTGAGGTCTTCGTCAAGTGCTGTTTATTTCATTCATCCTTCTCTGAGGACTATTTTGGTTTCTTTTCTTCCTTGTTAGACTATGGGTTTCTTGGGGGCAGGGACTATGCAATTCATTTCATATTTTAAAGTATCTTGTACAATTATTGGTAGAAGAGTACATGATCAATAAATGTTGCATGGATAAATAGATGGATCAACAAATGCAAGAATAGATCACTGTTATATGATGTCATTGAATATAGACTGCCAGAGAAAGTGGGGATCAGGATAAATTCTGAAACACTGGAAGGCTTAGAATAAATGGAAACTAGTTAGAGGATTTTCATTCATTGCTGACTTTGGAACTCGGGGTTATTATCCTAGCTAGCTCTATCAAAGAAACCTCAACATGAACCAAAATAGGACTCTTCAGGGCATTCATTTACTTGTTAGAATATGAGTTGAAACTTCTAGAGTTAACATCATCCCCTCTAAGCCATAGTCACTGTGCTAGTTATTTTCAGCTCCTTCCCACAGAATTCAACATCCATCCATTTTCCACTCCCCTCACCCCTACAGACTGCATCTCCTGGCTCCTTGCCAGCTGATTTTTATTAGATTCTGACCATGAAAAATACTGGCAGATCTGGAGGGTCTCTCCCTGATTCCCTGTCTTGGGCAGGGACTGCCATTCAATGACTGCTCTCTGATAGGCAAAACAATGCCCCCACCCCACATATATATGTGCTAATTCCCAGAACCTGGGCACATTTTACTTTGCATGGCAAAAGCAAGTTTGCAAGTGGTAGTTATTTAGGGATTTTGATGCCCCTGGATTTTATGAGTGGGCTCAGTATAATCACAAAAGTCTTTATAAGAGGGAGGCAGGGGAATGAGAGTTAGTAGTAGATCTGGAGGTGGAAGTCAAAGTTGCAGAGATGGAGAAAGGAGCTATGAACCAGGGAAGATGAGTGGCCTCTAGAAAAGGGAAAATTCAAGGACATGGACTCTCCTCAAAGCGTCCAGAGGGAACACAACACTGTGGTCCCCTTGATTCTAGCCCTACAAGACTCACTTTGGATTCCAGAACTATAAAATAGAGAATTTGCATTATGCAAGTCATTTAATTTGTAGTACTCTGTTATGGCTGTAGGAAATAAATACAACCTTGTATTGCATTGCTCGTTTTCTGTGACCCTTCCTTTGTGACTTCGACTTCTATTGAGTTCAATAATTGATTCCCTCCCACCCTTGTTACTGTTTCCTGCTAATGGCCATTGCTAATCTCTGGATATTTCAACATTCCTTGTTGGTTCTAGAACCTTTCCCACAGCAACACGAGTTTTCCTTTCATTAAACTCTCTTGAACTATCTGACATTGATTCTGTCCCCTTCTAGGATTGTCACTCACCACTTCTGAGAAACATGGCCAAATTATTTTCCTGACCCTAAATGAACTACTCTCTGGGCTGAAGAGTCAACACGCTGTGGTCACAGCATCTTGGCAGTGGAGGCAGACTTTCCCAGAGACAAAATGCCTGCCAGTCTCCAAAACAAAGCCTGGTAGAATTTAAAGCTGTGAAGACAGCCTCCCCCAGTAGTGAAACTTGGAGATAAATCCCATTCTTCCTTGAGAGTAGGGATTTTGAACCTTGATAGTCCCTGAATGAGCTTAGGAGTGGGCTCTCTGAAATGCCTGACATTGTGAATTTTGTCTGTAAGTTTGTGCATCTACGCATTCTCAAGGGAGCTCTGCTCAGCTGAGAGTCCCTCACTGCTGCACAGGTGGCTGGCCAGTGTATTGCAGACACTTCCCATGCCCTGGGTGCCCTTGGCCCACCTCTGATTTCAGTGAAGCTACGTAAGTGGCCAGTTCCTGTTCTATATGACCATCCACATTTCAAACTCAGAGCTTTCTCTGGAGCTCTGGACATCCGATTAGCCTTCATGCAAGAATAACCCAGCAGGGGATAACCTCACTTACCTCTGGGGATAACCCTTATCCCAGGAGGGCAGAACTCAGTGGGTACATGCCCCAGTCACCAAACTCTCTGTTGGACTCTCCCAGGGAGTGTTCTGTAGGACTCACAGAAGTACCTGCAAAAGCAGATTGGTAACCACGATAGCAGCTTGATAGGACACCCTTATCACACTCCTTGCTCCTTTACTCCTGCTTCCTTGCATGAGCACTAAAATAAACTTCCTGCCCCCAAAATCTTTGTATTGGTCTCTGCTTTCTGGAAAACAGACCAAGACACCAGGGTAGTTTGACAGAGACTCAAAATCGGGCTTTATGTGTTGAACTTCACAGCACTCATAGAATGATAAGCTGACTCTCAGGCCCACTGGTGCTTAATAAAAGGTTCTTCATTTCACCTTGGATTCCACGAAGTCCACAGCTAACAGTCACTGTTTTCAAAAGTGTAAAACAGTTCTTCAACTGCTGGGACCCAGAGGAACTAGCACTTTCTCTCATTTGTGCAGTTTGTCTCCTGATACCCCTCCCCAACCTCCAAACCTACTCGTGCTAGGAGAAGATGGAGGAATAGAAAAGTCCACCTTCATCCTAGAAAAAAGAAATTCCACTGAGGCCTTATTAGGCTTCCACTGCCTGCTGGTCATGCTTTCATCCAAACATTCCAGCATCTGTGGTTATTATTACCAGAACACCTCAACCAGATCGATTGAACACATTTCGTGGATGAAAATAATGTGACGGGGGAGATGATAGGAAAGGCAGAATACATTTTTTTAAATTTGGGTAAGGGAAGTCAAGATCATCACCATATTAGTCATCCACTGTTAATTAGCTCACAGTTTCCGTGGATAAGAAGTCTGGGACACCTTAACTGGGTCCTAGGCTCAGTATTCCACAAGATTGCTCTGTGGGTATTGGTTGGGACTGGGAGAGCTTACCTGAGACTCGAGGTTTTCTTCCAAGATCTTGTTCCTTTCAGCTGTAGGACTTATGAAGAAGCCTTGCTTCTTCAAGGCTAGCAGCAGTGTGTCTCGACTTCCTCCATCTCAGACCTCTAGATGCCCTTTAAAGGACCTGGCTGATTTGGTCAGACCCACTTACACTCAAAGAGAATGGATTTTTCAAGGTTGTGGGTCACTGAAATTACCTTAAAATTCAGCCCAACAGTCACCCTGACTCCTTTAAGAAATACAAGTTGAGGGCGAGAACTGCTGAGACAAAGAAGCCAACTTAGTTGTTTTATCTACTTGTCCTCCATGAGTAATGTCTTCTGTAGTGAGGAAATATTTTTTACTTTAAAAATTAGCCATCAAATGAGAAAGGAAAGCCCAATGATTTTTGAGAATACCATTAACTTATTTGGTAAAATTAGACAGAAAAGGCACTTGATCCTCCATACCTTTGTTGTTACCAGGTCCTCAGGTCAGAAACTGGGGTCACTCAAGATACCTCCATCTTCTTCTGCCATATAAATCATCAGTACCCATTCTCTTTACCTTGTAAATGTGTCATGAATCCAAGACTACTACCGAGAACTGCTGACTATCCCTCTGCTGCCATGCTGGTCCTCCGCACTCCATTGTGCCTACAGCAGCCTGAACTAGAAGAGTACACTCTTGGCCCAGGACAGGTACAGTAATGACCTGTGACCATTCTCCCAGCTGTTCAGTCCAGATCCCTATGACAGCTTGCAATATCACTGTATTAATGTACTAGTTTCTTAGAACTGCCATAACAGTGTACTACAAACCAGGTGGCTAAAAACAACCAAAATTTATTGATCACAGCTCTGGAGGCTGAAAGTATGAGGTCGAGGTGTCGGCAAGATCATATTTTCTTCAAAGTGTCTAGGAAAGGATCCTTTCTTGCCTCTTTCAGCCTTGCTTCTTCAAGGCTAGCAGCAGTATCCCAGGCATTCTTTGAGTTGAAGCAGAACCTTCCACCCTCTGCCTCCATCTTCGCATAACTGTCTTTTTTCTGTATCTGTGTCTCAGAGTCTTTACTCTTTGTGTGTCTGTGTCCACATTTCCCCTTTTCATAAAGATACCAGTCATCTTAGATCATGGCCCAACCCAATGATCTAACTCAATCATCTGCAAAAATTCTTTCTAGATAAAATCACATCCACGGGTACTGGAAGTTAAGGACTTTAGCTTATCTTTGGGTTAGGCATAGAAAAACACAATTCAATCCATAGCAATCATTCGATTGGATCCCAGTTATCCTGCTGGTCTATAGGTGTCCTTATAAAGATTTTGGTAGACACTGAAAGAACACAGACTTGGGAACAAGCTACTTGTGGATAGACTTCTGGCTGGTTGCAGACAGAGCCCAGACCCCAATCTCCTAAAGATTGAAAAGTAGCTTAAGGTCACAATTTAGTGATATCTCATGGGTGTGACTGTTGGATGTGTCTCCCTTCTTAGACCATAAGCTTCATGACTTCAGGTCCTTATGGTTATTTTATTTGGTTATTTTCCCCTTGACCATCATCTAGCACGTGCATGGCAATAAGGTGGTGTTCAATAAAGATATGCTGAATGAATGAATGAATGGTGGATATCTACAAAGTGATTTTGTTTCCTGGACACCTGGTGAATGGCAGAGATGAGAACAGTTGGAGAGCTATGTAGTCCTGATATTTGTGATGAGTGCATTTTTGATCGATCCCCAAGTGTCTGGAAAGGAAATGTTTCTATGAACGTTTTCTGAAATGACATCTCCTCCCACAGAAGCCAATCAACTCCCTCACACATGCCTCAAAGTGGATATAATTCAAACATGTGCTTCACCAAAAGGGTAATACAATGTTGTGAGCCTTTGAAGCTGCTTGTGAGAAACCAGAACTTCTTGTGTTAGACTGGATATGGTCAAGATCCACTGTGGGTGGTGCAGGACAGAGGAACATTGCATCCCGCTCTTGAGTGTGTGGTTCTCAGATCCGCAGCATCAGGCTTATCTTTGGTGGGTTAGAGTAACAGACTTTGAAGCCCTCTCCTACCTACAAAAGCAAAATAAGAGCTCCACAGTAACAAAGGCTCTGGGCGATCTGTAAGCATTGCAACATTTGTGAAGCATTGGTATATAGTACAGGTGGCCTCTCCATGTGGCTTGGGACACTTACAGCACAGGAAAGACAGAGAGAGAAATATCAAGGTAATAACTGTAAGACTTCTGACCTAGCCTTAGATATCACGTGGTGTCACTCCCACTACATTCTCTTGTTTATGAGTGAGTCCCTAAGGTCAGCACAGCTTTAAAAGGAGAGAATTAGACTCCAACTCTCAATGGGAAATCTGCCAAAGGACATGTGACAATCTTTAATCTGCCACATGTCTCTTCTCTCCATGAATCAATGAATCAGAAATCAGTGTCTGCTGAGGTACTTAAAGCATGTGGTGGGGGAGCCTGTGGTCAGGAGAAAAAAGGAACAGAATTCCTCCTTCTCACTCTTGGTGGGATCTTAAGCACATCCTTCGGCTTGAATCTCTGTCTTCATCTTTGAGATAGAAAAATACTAATGTCAGGGGCCACTGGGAGTATCCTACTTAATTGATTAATTTTTTTTTTTTTTGCTAGACTGGGAATGGAGCCCAAGACTTTGGACATACTAGGCAAGCACTTGACTACTGAGTTATATCCCCAGCCCATTACTGGGAATATTTCAAACAGGAAAGATCTAGGTAAATCATAAATAGTATATAAAAGTTGGTTCTGATTATTATTAATAGCAATAATTATGACAATAACAAGTTAAGCTGTTATATATTTGCCTGCTGCCACAGGGTTTCTAAAGATGCTATCTTAACCCTGAAGAGTACATTGTACGATGGGAGATTCAGGAGGCATAAAAATTGAGGGGAAGATTCTGGGGAGAGAGATTTTTCTGTGGCCTCTGCCTTGACCAATCCCTGGATCTGTGGTTGCTTTTGACGTGTTCTGTAATCTACATTTCCTCCAAGTAAGAATAGCATCACATTCACAGCCATAAAAAGCAGAGTGACTCTGGCTCCACTCCCACTCACTCTGTGGGGATTAGGAACCCCTTGGGGTCCTCCCAAATGGTTCTGAGCCTTCCCACTGTGTTCAGCAGGCTCCTGCTCTCAGCGGCCTGTGACGTCACCCCACCCACAGCCCTGCAGCTGCTGTGGCAAAGTCTAAGCCCAAAGGGCCCTTTTTCTCTGAATGCCTGCCAAAGGGACTGACTCTGCTGCCAGACTGTACCAGAGATGCCCTGACTGCCACCAATAATGTTTGATAGAGATACTGAAACCCCACACTAGACAGCTGGCATCAGAGCAGAGGAACCAACTCCTGTGAGCCACCAAGAAGCTAGCATCAGTTTTTCCAAGCTTTATCTACAAGTTATACTCCCCACCCAGGGCGGAAAATCCCTCTGCCCTCTCATTGCATTACTTCTGCGCTTTGCACGGCTGTGTTGAAAGTCAAGGATCATCTTAGTGAATATAGTAGTGCTGGCCAACTATGTGCCACTGTTCTAGAATCAAGGCAGTGTGGTGAGGGGCTGTGAGTGCAGAATTAATCTGCTGAGGCTAAAATCCTTGGCTCCACCTTCACTAGCTGTGTGACTTTACATAGTAATTCAGCTTCCCTGCACTTCAGTTTTCTCACCTGTAAAATGAAAATGTTGGTGGTACTTACTTCATAGGATTGTTGTGAAGCTTAATGAGAAAGCCCATCTAATGCTCTTAGAAAGTATCTGGCATAGAATACTCAATAGATGCAGCTATTCGTTTACTACCACCAGTCATTCTTAGGGTAAGCTCCTTCCCTGGAATGTCTTTGATCTCAAATGCTATTGATGACTGTCTGCCATGTCTCCAATCCTAAAAATTATGATTGGGCAAGTTTGATCCTACCATGACCATAGACTACATTCAACCTGTGGCAGTTACTATAGTCAAAATTCTCGTTCCACAGTTTATATTTATTTCACATGTGTGGATGTTAATACTAATAATTATAAAGCCTAACACTTATTAAGTGTTTGTTTTATGCTAGGTGTTGGGTATATAAGAATGTTTTAGCTTACTTAATCTTCATGACAACCCTATGAAGGGGGAATTTTCATCATCCCCATTTAATAGATAGTGTTGTAGTCTAATGAGCTGCTATAACAAAATAATGTGCCACAGACTGTGTGGTTTAAACCACAGAAATTTATTTCTCACAGCTCTGGAGGCTAGAAGTCTGAGATCAGGGTGCCAGCTTGCTGAGGATCTGGTGAGGGCTCTCATCCTGGCTTGCAGATAGCTGCCTTTTCAATGGTGCTCTCATATGGTGGAAGGAGGGGGAAAACTCCTGGGGTCTCTTCTTATCATGGCACTAATCCCATCATGAAAGTCCCAATCTCATGGTCTCATGGAAAACTGATTACCTCTAAAAGGGCCTACCTCCAAATACCATTACACTGGCGGTTAGGGTTTCAGCATTTGAATTCGGAGGGACAGAGTTCCATCTGCAGCATTCTTCCCTTGCTCCTCCACAAATTCTTGTCCTCTTCACATGAAAAACACATCCATTCCATCCAACGTCTCCTAACTACTTAACTCATTCCAGTATCAACTCTAAAGTCCAAAGAAGGATCACTGAAATATTATCTGAAGCAGATATGGGTGACAAGGTACAATTCATCCTGAGGCAAAATTCTTCTCCAGCGATGACCTGTGAAACTTGACAAGTTATGTGCTCCAAAATGCAATGGTAGGACAGGCATGAGATAGACATTCTCATTCCAAAAGAGAGGGGAAAAAAAGGATAAAAAGAAGGGGTAGCCAGTCCCAAGTAAATCCAAAATGTAGCAAGGCAAACTCCATTGGATCTTAAATTTCAAGAATAATCCCCATTTATTCATTACTCTGCCTTCCAAATCCAATAATGTGACAGTATCGCCTGCAGAGTTGAGCAGGCTGGTGCTGTCACAGGAATCTCTTACGGAATCGGGCCTCCACAGCTCTCTGCTGGACACGGTGCTGCCCTTTGAAACTGAAGCCAACTTTGGCTGCTTGACTGGTGCACTCTACCTCCATGGTGGGAACAACAGCTCTGATGATCTCTGAATCACCTTCACAGTCATTCTCTCCTTGTCTCAAAGGGTAATGCACATTGGCAGCCAAATAGTTGTCCTGTCCTATAAAATCCAAGAAGTCCAGTAATCTTCATTTTTTTGTCCTACCTTCTCTGGCCCTTGTAGTTCAAATTAGCAGTGCCTCTGCTGGTATAATCCCAACTATATTCCTGTTTTCTTTTGAGATAGTTGATTAGATTCATGAGTTGAACCTGTAATCTTTTTAATCAAATGGTTATTCAACCACATCCTTAATTTTCTCTTCAGAACAAATTCTTCATTTTCTGAAATGTAGACAGTCTGTGACTTTTTCAAATCTTCCAGTTCTGATTCCTCTTGGTTTAGCAATTCCTCCTCCAATCCATTGTTCAACATTCATATTTCACAATCATGAATAAGAAGATCCAGTCAATGGTCGGTCTCACATATGATGGTGGTCCCATAAGATTATTGCTATGAGGGCTGGGAGTTTGGCTCAGTGGCTTAAGTGCCTACTAGGAAGGTGCGAGGTTGTGAGTTGGATCCCCAGTACCGCCAAAAAAAAAAAAAAAAAAAAAAAAAAAAAATATATATATATATATATATATATATATATATATTGTTATGGTTTAGATCTTAAAGGTTCCCCAAAAGCCTCATGTGTTTGGAAGGTGACTGGATCATGAAGGCACACTGCTCATTAGTGGATTAATTCACTGATGAGTTCATAGCAGAGCTGCTGTTAGGAGGTAGAGTTGGTTGGAAGCAGGTCACTGGGAGCATGACCTAGAAGGGTGTATCTCCCTCCCCAGCTCCTCTCTTCTTTCTCTACTTCCTGGCTGCTCCATAGCATGAGGGGCTGTCCCCCACCAAGGCTCTTCCATTGTGTCTTTTCTGCCTTGGAGCCAACTGACCATGGACTGAAACCATGAATCAAAATAAACCTCTCCTCCTTTAAGTTGTGAGATTTGAATATTATATCTGGGCATCAGGAAAGTGACTGAGCCAACTGTAACGGAGATAAAAAAATTCCTATCATTTAGTGGCACTGTAGACATGGAAATATTATAGTGCAACACATTACTCATGTGTTTGTGGTGATGCCAATGTAAACAAATCTATTATGCTTCCAGGTATATAAAAGTATAGCAGATACAATTATGTATAGCATATAATAAATAATAATGACAGAAAAATGAGTATGTTTCTGGTTTATATGCTTTCAAGCCTATATTTTTAATCATTATTTTAGAGTGTAGCCTTGCTCCTTCTACTTCTTCAAAAAACACTCACCATGAAAAGTTTACTATGGCATGTTAACACCAATAGTTAACCTCATATCTCTTACGTTTATTGTATTTCTTGATCACATCAAGAGATCGTAAGAATGATGAACCTATATCATCTAGGCTTATACAAATTCTCTTCATGATGTTTGAAATTGACAAAATTCATTTCCAAGAGAGTGTTTCTCTCATTAAGCAATGCATAACTGTACTACATGCAGTCAGAGGAACTAAGCTGCTTCAACACTGCTTGGAAATCACCTGAGCTAAATATTCAGCTTTATTTCATGCAAAGTCTGTCTTTCACTGACACCAAAATGTAATTCAGCCAAGTTTTTTGCCACTTGGTAGCAAGAATTACCTTTCCACCAATTTCCCATGACATATTTACCACTTCCATCTAAGATATCACTAAAATAACCCTTACCATCCATTTTTATTGAACAGATTGCAACATTCCTCCAGCTTCCATACGTTGCTCCATTGTAAATTTGCTTTCACACCTTCAGATATTCATTACAAAACATCTTACTTTTGTTACCAAAGTCTGTATTACTCTGCTCATTCTATAACATGAAAATATCACAGACTGGGTGACTTAAACAATAGACATTTATTTGTCACATATTTGAAGGTGGAAAGTCCAAGAGCAGAGTGCCAGAATGGTCAAGTTCTGGTGAGGGTTGTCTTCCTGGCTTGCTAACAGCTACCTTCAAACAGTGAATGGCAGGCAGAGAGAGAGAGAGAGAGAGAGAGAGAGAGAGAGAGAGAGAGAGAATTGATAACATTGTGTGGGTCCCAACCTCATGACTGCATCTCAGTCTAATCGCCTCTCAAAGGATCTATCTCCAAATATCATCTTATTGAAGGCTAATGCTTCAACATATGAATTTAAACTGGAGATTTAGCTCAATAGCACAGCATCTGCCTGGCAAGCATGAGGTCATCAGTTCAAGTCCTAGTACCCTCCTCCACCAAAAAAAAAAAAAAAAAAAA
>RJWM01034796.1:0-19421 GCA_004363535.1 Dasyprocta punctata | reverse complement strand
TAATACTATAACCCTGAAGCATCAATAAGAAATATTTAAAATTCAGAAAAATCTTGGAAATACACTATCATGAATGAAAATTTCAAGAGGGTAGGCAAATAAAGTTGAGTAGATCTACTAGAAAACAGAGCCAAAACACAAATTAGAGAGTAAGAGAGCAGAGTAAATAAAAGAGGAGGCCCGTCCAGAGCTCCTGGAAGAAGGTGAGCACAGCTGAGCACAGTCAAGCACAGCGGGAGGGGGGTGTCACATGGCCTGGGCGGCAGCTGCGCTTCCCACACAGGAGCCGTGGGGTTCGACCTCCATCCAGCTCAGAAGAAAAGGAAGGAAAGGAATGGAAAATCCCAGAAAGCGTCCCAGAGTGGAAGGCGCACATGTCCTGGCTGGGCCTCCGTCCTGGTGGATATGGAGGGAAGCAGACCTCAGCAGCCAGGCACCCCACACTCCAGAAGGCTGAGGGGGCAAGACTGAAAGCTCAGACCCCACTGGGCAACTTGATGAGATCCTGTCTCAAAACAAAACATTTCAAAAGGGCCCTGGGGATGGAGGTCAGGGGCACAGCACCCCTACAACAAAAACAAGGTCACACACAAGGTCTCAAAAACCTTCACATCACACTCCCCTTCTCAGGGAGTTTCCAGGGATGCAGTGCAGCAAGCCAAGAGGGTGAAGAAAAGGAAGGCATGGCCAGGGAGGGCGGCAGGCACCGCAGTCCCAGATACTCAGGAGGCTGAGGCAGCAGAACTGCCAGAGTCCAGGAGTTGAGACCAGCCTGAGCAACACTGCGAACCCTGGCCTCAGGCAAATCAAAAAGAACAAGAGCGAGCCAGAAAGTAGGCAACGCAGACACTGGACAAAAGCCAAGGGAACTCCCGGGAGATGAAGAGACAGCTAGGTGGCCAGCTGTGCCTCTGAAGCCACCACGCCACTAATCTAGACCCACAAGCACTGCAAAGGCTGCGGCAGAGATGTCCCCAGATGCCACTGCAAGAGTAGCCAAGGCACACAAAATTCTCGGTGGGAAAGTGAGTCAACTCCTGGACTTTGAGAAAAAATTAGAAAAGTAAGCAAATGAGAGGAAAAACTAAACAACTGACTATACGGGAAGCAAAAGGTGATGAGAAACAGTAAATACCTAAATCTTCCTTGGCAATTGTGGGAAGACCACAGAGGATACTGAAGGCCACAGCTGTGCAGTAACTGGTGCTTCAGTGAGTGGTGTGGGCAACGAATGCCAAAATAATCACCCCCTAGAGAAAGCAGTTTCCCGAGGGAGAGAACACGGAAGGAAAGGAGAGAGAGGGGTGCGTGTCCATCCTCCACAGAACCTACACAATTATTTAACGTGAAATAGAGTTCACATCCTTAAACTCAATATACACTATAACTTAAAAAAACTCTGTGTATTTAGATTGCTGTCAACCTACATACAACGTATGAAAGTGTAAACCTTTAAAAATACATTGAGAGGCAGGTCTATGTTAACCTTGCCTGTAAATTCTATTCATGTATTATTAGTAACTGCAGCAACAGAAGGAACCAATTAATAATTCCACTAGGTTTCAAAAATGACTAGACACGAAAAAATAAATAAAATTTGAGACACATGCAACACAAGCAACTACTTCTCGAGGCAAGACATCAGCACATTCAGGCAGCAATCCCAACACAGGGCTCACGGAACACAATCACAGAGCTGAGGTCACACACAGTATCAGAGGGATTTGCCTTATTATAGTGTCCAAGCATCCGCTTCCAACAGGAAGTGGCAATGTCAATATGCAATATTCCTCATTTGATTTTAAGTTAAGAAAATGCTTTATTTTTTAAAAAAAACAAGCTCGACCCAGAAAGACAGGGATCATGGGTAATGAACCTTCAATGTGACTCAGTGAAATAGTAATTTTAAAACTCCATGTCCTCTCAGCACATAAGGATGGCAGAATGAAGTTCAGTGAGTCTTTCCTTTGCCACAAAGACCAGAGGACACATCTTATACAACTAGGAATAATGCATTTCCAACACGTGCGCATTAGCACAGGTTTTATAGGAATGTGATTGTGCTTCACAACTTACAACATCTCAGATTACAACATGGAATGTGCTCAAAGCTAAGGCAAATAAGCATTAAGTAATACCTTCTTACAGAGAGCTCGCAGCTTGAAAACAGAAAAATGAAATGCAGAGTGTTCATAAAAGATTTAAAGAAAAAGCTACTACCGCTTCCCAAGTCCAGGTTGGTTTGTTTCAATTACGGTTACTTGTTAAGGTAGTTACTAGGCCGAATGCCTCGGTACAGTATTTACAAAAGGAAAACATTCCATTTTCCTGAATGTCTGCAAAACGTTATCATTCTTCACACATCTGTCCACTACGGGATAAGCACACTAATTTCCACACGTGTGTCAATCAAGACTCGGAGATGAGGAGCGTGGGCGAGTTAGACACATACCTTTTTGTTAAATGCCCAGATTTTGTCCCATTCCATGTTCACAACTGAACGTGAGGAGCCCTTGAGAAACAACAGTAAAGTTTCTTTAAGGACAGGAAGTATTCAGTAGCATTCTAGCATGCTTAGAAAAAAACAAACTCAGTAAACACTGCAAATTTACTTCCACCTCAGCACGTGTACCCATCACAGCACAATGTCACAACTCAGGCTACACACTGGTCACTCGGTGGCCAGATACTTAGCGGGTGGAATGCTGGTGAGGCCTCCATCCGGCCCTGGCTGAGGAGCTCGGGACACTCCCAAATACCCACAGGACGCAGGGCGCTAACTTTACTCCCTCAAAAAGCAGTTCTTCCTTTGTATGGTAAGGCACACAAAACACAAGAACAGGGACAGAAATAACCGAGGAGCATCCATGGCTCCTGAAAGCGGCCAGGCTCACCTGAGCAGCGATGAACTGCTTCAGCCCCTCCACCGTCATCCCTCTGCGCAGCACGCCACGCACCGTGGGGAACCTGGGGTCATCCCTGCAAGTGCGACACGGGTGAGCACCAAGGAGCTTTCTAACAGTTAGACGCAGAGAGCAAAAGGGATCTGGTGAGGGGCAAATTCTACGCAGCTCATTAAATATTTGGATGAGGAGCTCAAATATGAATTGAAGACAGCTCTGTGAGCCCCAGCTCATGGAAAAGAAAGCTACCTTCTAGGCAAACACTGCAGGAACAAATGCATTTTGGGAGTAGTAAAAGTGCATTTTAAAAAGATACAATGATTATATTTTCCAATATGGAAAAACCACACATTAGTACATTTTTACTTTATTGTATTTATCACACCTTCAAGGTCTCTAATCTAATATGACCACAAGAATCTGGAAAGAGATGTGCGAGCACATATCCAAAGGTAAGCAGATTATTAACAGTGTGTAGGGACACCTCCTGTGAGACCCAGGATAAGCCTACCTTTTATTAAGTCCCGCTCTACAGTAAAACAGTATAACGTGTATTCTGTAACATATCTGTTGGTCACTGTTTTGTTGACACCAGTATGAACTAACACATAAACTCTTATCAATTAAGGTTAAAACCACATTTCCAGACACAGAAGCGTGACAATCACGTGAGTGGCCTCACTCACACAATGCGTAGCTTCGATTGTCTTCGCTTTCCCGCTGTCTCTCAGGAGAGCCCCACCGGTGTGCACTTGCAGTGGGCGCCAAAAACCCTGGGCGAGAGCCCCACAGACAAGGCAGCCCGGCAGTGGCAGTTAGAGGCCCTTTCCTCCCCACCTCCCTGGGGTCTCCCTGAAGGAGCTGGTGCCAAGGCAAGTGGGGCGTGGTCCCCAGGCCAGCCAGAGCCCTCGCCGTCTGTCGGGCCACACACCCGGCGCCAGGGTACCTGGGGGACAGCACGGCATGTGCATGGGGCAGACTGCGTGGAGGAGCCCAGGCCTCTGCACCACCCGCCTCCGCTTGCCCCTCCCAGGCCGTAGCAGTGAGAAAGCCCCAGTGCTCCCCGCCTTTACTCCTCTGTCAAGGTGGGGAACACGACACCTACCAGCCATCTACCAGCCCTTCATTGACAAACCACGTCAGTTTCCTCTTGGACAACACTGTGTTGTTGAGATTTAGCCGACTATATTCCCAGATGTATGGCTTCCTTATGCCTAAAGCTTCAATAATCCAGTAGAACTGCTCATCTCGGTCATGGTACTCCGTGGTCCTCAGGGCATGAGTAACACCTTCGATGCTGTCAACTATGGGGCAGGCAAAATCGTACGTGGGATAAACACTGGAAAAAAAGAATGTTTTTGAAAATCAGCTGAAATATCTGCTTCTCAGATTAAATAGCTATAGGCAGCAATTCTTACCTAAAACATAACTCTTTTTAAGTTAACACTGCCTCAGAAGACAGCAAGTTTTAACAGCCAGGTGTGGTAGCCCGTGCCTGCAATCCCAGCACTCAGGAGACTGAGGCAGGAGTGCTGCAAGCAGAGGTCAGACTGTGCTACCCAGTGAGTTACAGGCCAGCCTGAACTACATAGTGACAACTGTCTCAAACAAACAAACAGGTCTCATAATACTCAAAATCTACCAAAACACTACAGGGTTTTGAAAAGTCAGCTGCCCACTCAATAGTCAAGCAAAAAAACTAAAATTTGTGCTTTAAAACACAACTGCAAGCCGGGCGTGGTGGCGCACGCCTTTAATCCCAGCACTCACGAGGCTGAGGTAGGAGGAGTGTTGTGAGTTTCAGGCCGGCTTGGGCTACAACATGAGTGCAAAGCTGGCCTTAGCTACACAGTACAACCCTGCCTCAAAAAACCAGGGCCAGGAGTTTGGCTCAGTGGCTTAAGCGCCTGTCTGAAAGGCACAAAGTTGTGAGTTCAATCCCCGGTGCTGGAAAAAAAAAAAAAAAAAAAACACAACTGCATATTGGCTTAGCAAATTCTACAATGTCTGTAATGGCCAACACTTCTCATGGTAGGAAGCAATAAACAGCACGCAGGATAACTCTGAGGGACGTCAGCTTCTGCACGCCACTGTTCAGCCCTGTGCTAAACTTAAGGGTGTTGAAAGAGTGGCAGTCAGGTGCACTCAAAAGTGGGAGGTGGATAGGGTGATGTCAGTCTACTTGGGAGGCTGAGGCAAGAAGACTGCAAGTTCAAGACCAGCCGATGCAACTTAATGAGACCCTATCTCAGTTTAATGGGCTTGATGCCAGAGCACCTGCCTCCCATGCACCAGGCCCTGGGGCCGATCTCCCAACAGAACCAGGCACTCAGCCGGGGGCAGGGGCACACGCCTAGCATCCCAGCTACTTCATCCCAGCTACTTCAGAGGCTGAGACAGGAGCGTCGGGGCACAAGACCAGCCGGGCAACAGCAAGACCCAGTCCCAAACAGCAAACAGCAAAATGTTTCACAAGTTACAAAAGGACAGAAACTTATTATATTAATTAAAATCCCACTTACAATGAAACAGACTTAAAACCAACTCCTGATTAAAATAAGGTTACATATATGCAATGTGAATCTGTCATTTTTATCAACACTATAGTACTGTATTATGACTTCTAGTTTTTAAAATAAGACGTAAGCTACTACTGCATTATGATTTGCAGTCACCAAAAATGTATATCCAAAAATCTTTTTCTAGAAGCATTCAAAGCATTTGCTTATTCACACAAAGGGTCATCATCATGAGCAAAATGACATCTACACATACAAACCATCTGCACATGGGTTTGTCCTGTGTGGGGACACTTATCTGCACCCCCAAGGTTAAAGAAAAGCCCACAAGCCACCACCAGTTACTTCAGAAGTTATAATGTGGCACTTGCATATGCAGATTTCCCTCTTTAAGGTATTGAAAAAATGTATTCTGTAGTTTACTACATAAAATAAGGATTTGGGGCACAGTGGAATCTATTTAAAGGAAAAAAAAAAATCTACCATGTGCAAAAGCCTTGGGTTTAACTCATCCCCAAACAAAAACAAATAACACAAGCTCTATTAACTTGAAAACCTAGTCAAACCTTGAACCATGGGTCACACTTCTGCAATAGCACACTACTGACTTTCAGAAATCAACTTATACCCAGCAAAGCGTGACCACCATGGAATGAGAAGCACTTCCATCCACACACCTAACCTTACCCGGGAGGCCAAGAAGTGGCATTCTTCATCTACATGCACACCCCCCAGGGTCCCGGGTTAATACGTGAGAAGCAAATTAGGCAGGAGCAAGGATGTCTGCACACAGAAATAACCTACTAGAGACCCACGATAGAAACAACCACTGACCAAAGTGGCAAGTGAACAAAGTCCCGCAGAAAGGCCACCAGCCCAGGTAACAGGAGGACAGACAGGGCGCTGGGCCTGACGCTTCTGCACCTGCCTGTGCGTGAGGAGCCAAGCAAAAGCACAGAAGAGCTGGCGGGCGAGACAAACGCACTTACTTGTATCGACTCCCGGTTCTTGGGTGCGGCTGAATTTTGCAGCGGTAAAGGGTGGGGTCCCTCATACACCCATTGTTACTACTCATGTCAATTTTTGCTCTCAAACAACAGGACTGACCAAACTGGCTCCCTTTTTTCATTTCTTCCCACATTTGTAGATTCTTCTCAACAGCTACAAAATGACATACGACAGCTTACCTAAGGCATTACTGGTGTGAGTTAAAATTACTATAACAGTCTTATAATTTGATTCAAGTCTTCCTATTGCACTGTAAATACACTCCACAGGTTTAAAACCTACAGTGCTTCCAGCATCTGCCACCAAAGGCACACGCAGCACTTCCTCAGGAAATACGCCTGCCAGCACGTCCGGGGACGCCCTCCCGGCGCCAGGAGAGGGCAGGAGAGGAGAGGCTGCCCTCCCGCCTGCCGCCACCGCCCAGGGCGAGGATGCGCAGCACCGCAGGTCCTTCCCAGCTGCGCTCCGGCCTCCTCTGCTTGCCCTCCCTGCTCAGCGGGGCCTCCAGAGCAGCTGTGTTCTCTTCCTCTGCTGCCTCACGCCCGGGGGACAGAGCGTCTGGCCTGGCCCTGGGGGCCCACGGGCGTTGGCGCTGCAGCCCGTGCCCGTCTGAAGAACACGGCTCGGGCTGAGAGCCTGAGCCCGTGGGCTCCCTGAAGGTCCCCTCGTCCTCCCAGGGAGAAGCAGGAAACTCGTGGAACGGAGGAAATGCGAGTTGACAGAAAACAGCGATGCAGGGAAGAAAAGAGCACTCTCCTCTCCCCTAGCAGGCCAGAAACCCGAAGCCTAGCACAGCATGTAAGGAGAAGGAAGAACTGTTACAACACTTCCCCACAGACCGGTGAGGACACGACGGCATTTCACCTGCACTCAAAGAATTGAGCGTACGCTACCAAGTTCTCTGAGTTCGCTAAAGAGAAAGATTTGTGCTGGCATTGTTCAGACAACTGAAGGCAGATGTCTGGTGCTCACGGTGAATGATTCGGAATGACAATGCACATGTATGTACCATTGTTACCCCGACTGATGTACTTTAAAATGTGGTTGTAAGGGGTTTTTTCTTCTTTTTTTTCTTTCTTTTTATCTATGAATAAAATGGATTTCCAAAAAAAAAAAGAATCGAGCATATCTCGAAGTCTGCTCGTTAACTATCTGTGACAGTCACGACTTGAAACACAGTGGAGTTCTGGCAACGTAACGACAGAGTGAAGAGCCCAGTTAGAAGCCCTGGAGGGAAGTCATGAATAAGGAAGGCTGCTTTCAGTCATGAGACTGTTCAGCCATTCACAGTAATGCTGTCTGGACATCACATCCACATGTGGTACTAGCAGCACTCAACACCAGACATTTTCATGGCAGGCATAATCCCAGCACTTAGGAGGCTAAGGCAAGAGGATCACCACGAGTTCAAAGCCAGCATGGACTACTTATAGAGAACCTGTCTCAAAAAAAAATAAAACAAACACTAAATATTTAAATTAAAAGAACCACAAATATCTCAGAAGAAATTCTTCAAATGAAATAAATGCACGCAAAGGACTAAGGAGGAAACTAAGGGAAATGACACCGTGATGTTAAAAAAATCAGTAAGAATGTAAAGATGAGAAAAACAGGGCATGGTGGCACACATGTGTAGTCCCAGCACTTGGGAGGCTGAGGCGGGAGGATCGCCATGAGTTGGAGGCCAGCCTGGACTACAAAGTAAGCTCAAGGTCAACCTGAACTGCATAGCAAAACCCTGTCTCAAAAAAACAAAACAAAACAAGAGTAAGAAAAAAAGATTTCTACGAGATGAATTAACATATGAATCAATCCAGAATCAGCGTCTCTTATAAAAAGATACACAACACTACATGTGCCTTACAGTTGTTTCTATGTCTGGACTCCACCCTCTGTTCACGCTCTGCTTTCATCTGCTCTGCAGGAGTATCGTCCACATAAGCTTTCCCGTCTGCAATGAGTTTCTCTGCATATTTCATGATAGTTTCAAAATGATCTGAGGTGTAAGTAAATTGATCTGGTTTGATATGCAACATGGCAACATCTTCCAAGATAACCTGCAATGAGAAATTACAATAATATCAGTGCATCTTTTCTATTTTCTTAAGCATTTTAATCCCCAATACTGAGCTCTGAGCAAATGTAATAATAAACACTATTAATCTTAAATAACCTGAAAATGGTTGTGGAAGCTGTGTGAGATAAGGTCAGAAAACAAAAGGCTATTTATGATATTGGGTTCCCATTTCCAGCTGAGAGCGCTGAGCCCATGAGCAGCCTTCCATGTGCTCTGGAAAGGCTCGTGACTCCCGTCAGACTGACAATGGCTCACCCCATCTTTAAGCACATCGCAGTGCCTCGGAATAAACAGGACAGAAGCGAAGAAAATCAGTTTCCAGTACTGATTTAGTGTTTGCTTTGTTCATAAACTTAAAAACTACTCAACAAAAAGGAAACCTGCCTCCAGTGAGACTGTTACTCATAAGAAAAGTGTTTAGGTAAATTTTGAAATAATTAGAGAAGGGAAAAACATTTTATTTTTTGTTACGGGAGTCCTGTATCTCTTGTGAGGTCAGAGAGATGGAATACGCAGGTGAAGTGAGAGAAGCAGCCACGAAACAAAATGATCTTCAGACCAGAAAGGCACCAAACGACCCTCTAACTTTAATAAGCAACTTTTCTGGCAAAACGTCATCACTACACTTTTAATTACCTTCTCAAAATCTTCCTTTTCTTTCTCAGGATTTGTGTCATCAAATCTCATGATCAGTTTCCCTCTAAAGTTAACCTGGTAGTGCTGGTTCAGGAGAGCAGCTTTCGCATGCCCAATGTGTAAGTAACTAAAACAAAAACATTCCACAGAGAGACTCATTAACATGCTTTAGCTAAATACTGCGATCTCACCTTTTTGAGGAGATGAGAACTAAACCCAACTTTTTTTTCTTTTTTTGGTATCGGGAATCAAACTCAGGGCCTCACACTCGCCAGGCAGGTGCTGTGCCGCTGAGCTAAATCCCCAGCCTCTAAACCCAACTTCAATGGGTACTCCAGTTGAATTATAAAAAAGTTTGACTCTGACAGAGACAAAGGGTTCAACACTTAAAATTAGCATAAGAAACTACTCACACATAAACTCTATCACAACCTTAAGGAGAGTCTTTTCCACACGAGGAAAATCACGTCCTGGAGGGAACTCCTCACCACGCTCCCTGACAGCCCACCTTTCCCAAGCCCTGCTCCTCCCGGGGTCGGACACTGTCTTGGCTCTCGTGTGAGGCAGCACCGCTGAGACCACCACTGTCACCACGATGACTGAGTCAGGAGCACGTGAGAACCAAACCCAGAGAAAAGCCACGCTACTTCTCTAAGCTTCAGTTTCTCAAATGACAATTAAAAAGCGCTTAACACAATGATTTCAGCACTACCCCTCCACAAACCAGGATCTGGGAATGAGGTGATTTTAAGGGGCATGAAGATTTCATCAAAATCTTCCTCTGGCAATGTGGTGGGCAAAAAGCAACATTCCAAATGTATGTACTATTGTTGCCTCGTGATTAACGTGTTTTGAAATTTTGTTGTGGTGTTTCTTTCTTCTTTTTTTCACCTTTGAAATAAAATGGATTTAGAAACAAAACAAAACAAAACAAAACAAAAAAAGCAACATTCCACACCCCTACTATTGAAAATACACTTGACTGGGCAAAAACTAAGGCATGAATCAAAAAGATTAAAAACAATAACAGCAACAAAAACGTACCTTCCAGCCTTAGCTGGATGTGGTGGCACATGCCTGTAATCCCAGCACTCAGGAGGCTGAGGCAGGAGGATTACCATGAGTCTGAGGCCAGTCTGGACTACAAAGTGAGTTCAAATCCAGCCTGAACTGCATGGCAAAACCCTGTCTAAAAAGAAAAAAAGACAAAAGACAAAACAAAACAAACAAAAACTCCAAGGTATGAACCATCTGAGTAACTAGCTCACACCAATTTTTATCAGTTTCAGTCACTAACGGCGGGAGTCACACTGTTAAGACAGTAACCCAGGTGCTCACGGCTGCGCATGCCTGTAACCCAGCTGCTGAAGCAGCACAGACAGGAGGACGGGGAATCAGAAACCAGTCGGGGAAATGCAGTGAGACTGCCTCAAATACAAAAAAATAAAAGGAGCTGGGGACAAAGCTCAGTGCTCAAACAAGGCAGTGACCCAGGCGACGGCACATCTCAGTGGATACCAACACGAAAGGAAAAGAGAACACCCTTAAAATCAACATTCTAGATAAATGACTTAATTCAAGAAGGGTTTATATAAACCAGCTAATGCAGTCAAGTGCAACGTAATGAGTTAGGGTTATTCAAAACTTCTTACATAAAACAAGGAACTGTATGTGTTATCCTAAAGGAGCTCTTCAAACAACAAAACAGGTAACAGAAAAAAGCTAAAGAAATCCCCCAAAATACGAATTTCGTTTAGAATAATCTTTCGAGCTGGGCATGGTGGCTCGGCCTTGTAACTCTAGCACAAAAACAAAACAAATAAACAAAACTACACCAATATTGGCTCATTAGTTATGACACATGTACCATATTAGTAAGAGAAAATACTGTGCGCACCATATGTAGGTAATTTCTGTACTATTTCTGGAACTTTCTATAAATATGAACTATTCTAAAATTACATGTTTATTTTAAATAAAGGGCTGTGAGTTCTCAGAAAGAAATACTACTCAGAGTTTTCACTCAGCATGTTGCACTCAGTAACGAGCATCCCCCGGTCAAAAGGAAGAGAGGAAAGGCTAAGTTCGCTGCCCACCGACGCCCCGACAGCCAGCGTGCTCAGCTTCGCTAGGGAGGCTGGCTGGGGAGCAGCAGCAAGGGCTGGGGGACAAGGCAGGGTCCGTTCAGTCGTGAGAACACACACTCCGCGTGCAGGAGCCCTGGGGTTCATCTTCAGCACAAGGCACAGTGATGTTGAAATCAAAATAAACTTTTTCCCTGAAATGAAGATGTGTCTGAATCTGAAATAACACAAGAACACAGCTAGGACTATA
This sequence comes from Dasyprocta punctata, assembly GCA_004363535.1. Lineage (NCBI taxonomy): Eukaryota > Metazoa > Chordata > Mammalia > Rodentia > Dasyproctidae > Dasyprocta > Dasyprocta punctata. The sequence goes on along the minus strand of RJWM01034796.1, from coordinate 7,944 downwards.
AAAGATCCCAGGATGCTGACAAGACACCTAAATAAAGCAGCGGAAGAAGGTTCAACTCATGCTGCTTCAGTGAGCAGGGACCCTGAATTAGCTCCTGCCACAAGTAACAGACAGCGTGACGCTTATTTCAGCTGTAGAGGCTCTAGGGCCAGATGGTGGCGGTTTAAATCTGGGAAGTTACTACAGTGCATGAATCAGCTTGACAGCACTTGGGAAACAGAGACAGCAATACCACCTTCCGCACAGTGCTGTCGGGTTAATGAGTTACTCGATAGTGTCTGCACATAATAAGATACATACACGCGAGCTGAGAATAAAAACAGCAAGCCAAGTGTGGGAGCGCACGCCTGTCACCCCAGCACCCTGGGAGGCTGAGGCAGAAGAATTCCAAGACCAAGGCCAGTCTGGGCAGCTCAATATGACCCGGTCTCAAAAGTGCAGGAGATGTAGCTCAGCGCAAGGCCCTGGGTTCACTCCCTAGCATATGTATGTCACACGCACGCACGCACGCACACACTCACTCAAAGACGAGCCTTCTGCCTTTTGTGTACACAGAAAAAAGCAAACCAATTAAAGAACACTTTAGCAGTCTAAGCGGGGGGGATATGATCAAAATTATGAACTCAACTACAGATTTATATATCAAATTCCTAAAGTGTAACAAGGCCGAGAGCAGTGTCTGAAATGGACCTTAACTTACTACAGATAAACTTTACACTGCAAATGTATGGAACATGAGGCACCACTATGCTGAGAAGTAATGGGAACAGAGATACAGGAAGATTCACACGGATAAACGACACAGCTATAAATAACCACTAGGGGCTGGGGATATAGCTCAGCAGCACAGTGCCTGCCTGGCAAGTGCAAGGTCATGAGTTCCATACCTGGTACCAAAAAATAAGTAAATAACCACTATGTTAAAAAGTAGCTTTTATCAAACCATGAAGGACATGACTCAAAAGGATAACAACTGCTCGCCAAATGCACAGAATACTGGCCAGCTGGGGCCCAGGACATCTGTGGAATTAAGCCATGTAAGGTGTTATTTATGGCTGTCATACTTGACTACCCATCACTTAGTGATTGAGTCTGCTAATTTTCCACAGTCACTATTTCTCTTTCATTTCTTTCCTGTGAGTTTGAGCCCAGCCTGGGCTACAAGTGAGGTCAAGGTCAACCTGAATTACATAGGGAGACTGTTTCCAAAAACCAAAAACAACAATAAAGAAGGATACAAAATCTGAAAATATGAAATTAACCTAACTTTGGGAAAATAGTCATCTCATTTACAAAGTTCTAGCACAACATTTTGCTATTGGCCAAGTTTCCAAGTGGGGCTGACTGCTTCAGCGAGCCACACATCTTACAGGGACATCACTGGACAGACCCAATCACAGAGTCCGGCCTGGGCACCCGACGCGGTTGGGCAGATGCTCAATTTCCACCCAGGCTTGGGGAAGGCCAGGCAGAGCCCAGGGAGGCCCTAGCTTGCTGCTGCCGGCCAGATCACAGTTACTCAGATATTTTCTACATGCATCCAGAGTTAAAGGGGTTGGGAACCTGCTAAGAACAAAAAGAACTAGGTAGGACTTTTCAAGACTCCTTTTTATTGATTTGGGGAAAAAAATCTCTACCATAACATCTGCTGTTAATTGAAAGAATCGCTAAGAACACAAATACAAATCCTTATTAAATAAATGCCCCCAAATCTTGAAATACATGTAAAAATTAAGTCTTTTTTTTTTTAATTTATGGATACCTTATTTATATTTGAAATGGTTTAGCACTAGCGTTGTGAGTTCGAGGCCAGCTATGGCTACAATGTGAGCAAAAGGCCAGAATGAACCACGTAGTGCGACCCTGCCTCAAAAAACTAGGGCTGGGAGTTTGGCTCAGTGGCTTAAGCACCTGCCTGGCAGGTGTGAGGTTGTGAGTTTGACCCCAGGTGCCACAAAAAAAAAAAAAACAAAACAAAAACAGAGATCTATTTTAGGGTATTTCCTTATTTGCATTTAAATTTCTCGGATTAAATTAAAATGTTCACCTTAAAGAAGCCAGGAGTTACCACCCCAACCCCCTACAGAAAGAGTAACTACTATTTAAGCATGCCTGCTTGCTACATGACTCACTTCTCCATTTGGTCAATTTTACCTGAACAATAAATATTACTAGTTAACTACAGTTCTGTCCCACCTCAGACCCACCTGCCTTGCGAGTTCCCATTTTCCCCCACTTTGGACCCACCTCACCTGGTGGTTTTGTTCTGTAAAACTGCCTAGAAAAAGACAGCCTTTGGCAACCCACTTGGGGCACTTTCTGTCTCTCTTCCAGACAGAAGTTTTCTTTATCTCAATAAATATATTCTCTTAAAAAAAATTTAATTAAAAATAAATAAATTACAATGTGAAGCTGCCTCTGGTGGCATACCCCTATAATCCAACACTCCGGGATGCTAAGGCAAGAAGATCACAAATTCAAGGCAAGCCTGAGCAACTTAGCAACTTACTGAGATGCTGTATCAAAATAAAAAAGGGCAGGGGGACATCGCTGTAATCCCACCACTTGGGTGGCTGAAGCAGAGGACTGCTGCGAGTTCAAGGCCAGCCTGATCACACAGTGAGACCCTGTCTCAAAAACCTTGGGGGAGGTACACAAGGAATGTAGCTCAGTGCGAAGACTTGGTGTTCAATCCTCAGTACCAACAACCAAGACAAGCTTCTTTTGTTTCATTAGGTAACTAAAACTGCTCAGTATAAGCATTAGATGTTAATAACTAACTCCTGCCCTGAAAATACTATTTATGTCCTTCTATGCCAACTTATTAAAAATACTCGACACTGATTTAAGACTTGCCAACAGACAGACTCCACTGCAATACGAGCAGTCTCCTTACCCACTGGCCTCCGGGGGAAAGCGGACAGTGACCTTCCCCATCTCTGCGCCCGGAAGCTCCACAAACTTCCCGACATCTTGCTTCTTCTCAGGTGCCTAGAAAACACAACGACCACAGCAACAAGGAGTTCCGCGGTGAAATGCTTATGAATATATTCACTCAACAAACAGTCCCCACTGTGTGCCAGGCACCACAAGAAGACGACCAGAACCGCCCTTGAACCAGAGGACTCCAAGCTGCAAAGGGACACAGAGACACGCAGGTGGTCAGAGAGCCAGGGGAAGGGTCACAGCACCGAGGGTCCTGGGTACCGCACAGGGGGAGCAAGATGCAGGCTGGACCGTGAGGAGTGCAGGCCTGTGGGCCGACTGGCCGGCCGGAGGGACAGGGCCTGGGGTGCAGAAGGCAGTCACCAGCTGGGAGGGCGGGCGGCAGCCATGGACACTGGGTGACGAGGTCCAAACCTCTGGTGTGCTTAACCCTGGCTTTCATGTTGCAGGCCATGCGGAGTCCTCAGGGGTAAAGGACCGATGTGTCTGCATTTCCCAAAACAATACCCTGGACAGCACAAGCGAAGACCCAGAGGAGGCTCAGGACGAAGGAGCACACTTTAACTGCACAGAGGGAGGGCAAGGAGGCCTCCAGGAAAAGCAGTAACACTGCGGGGGGCAGAAAGCAGACCTCTGGATCCAAGAATAACAGGAGTTCCTGAGCAATTAGATGCAAACAATGGTGAAGGACAAGCGAAGATTTATAGGAAAATCAACTGAGTAAACTGTGGCATCTTAGCTACGCAGGCAGCAGCTGGCAGACTCCGCTGCACCAGAAAACCTTCAGTGAACAAAACCTCGATGCCACAGGACTGACAAGAAACGTGAACCCTGCAGAATGACTATTTGGGGCTAATGACCTCCCCACTGTCCTCCCTATGCTACTCTGCCTGAAGGGTCAACGAAAGACTGCAGAAGCCCAGGACCCAACAGTTCAAACCCCAGAGAACAGAGCCCAGTGTCGGGGTGCACACCTGCAATCCCAGCACTGGGGAGGCAATGCTGAGGCAGGAGGATTGCTCCAGTGTGAGGCCCGCCTACACTACGAAGTGAATTCAAGGCCACCCTCAACCACATAATGAGATTCTGTCTCAAAACCCCAAACAAGTCAGAGCGCAGAGGCTGCAGACAGGGCTCAGTGGCAGAGCACCATCGCGGCACCTCAGTTCCTGGGCTCAACTCCCCAGTGTGGCCAAAGGCAAAGCCACACACAGCACAGAAGACTTAGGAAGATGACTGCACAGCTGCAGAGGAGCCTGGAGGCTGAGTAGCTGAGGGGTGATCAGCATTTCACCAGGCACTGTGGCCCACAGTTCACGTCCCAGCAGCTAGGAGGCTGAGGCGGGAGGGTTTGAAGCTCACAGCCAGCTAGAACCACCTGGAAAGATCCCATCTCAAAATACAAAGGGCTAGGGATGTAGCTCAACTCTCCCCAGGTTCACTCCCTAGTACCAAAAGGAAACTAAAGGGGGCAGGGGCGCGAAATTTATGGTATTTTAGGTATCGGAACAGATAAATTTAAACCAAGACTTCATAATGGTGGATTTTAAGACACTTTTCCCATTTCTGAAAAGAAAATAAGCCTAACAAGCAGAAATTATTATTATTATTATTTTTTTTTTTAAACCTCAGCCAGACTGAAGTGTCAGGGTCCCAAAGGAAGAAGACAGCAGCTTACCCCCCTGGCCTTGCTGGCTGCAACACCCCACTTGGCACTGACAGCCTGGAAAGCCGGCTGGGCTTCGAGAAAGCCGAACCAGCGCTTCACATGCACCGGGCCTTTGCTTTGCTTCGACTCTTCCTGCCACGCAGCATTTCCTGTCAGCGAACACAATTTGAAAACCGTCCAATAAACATCCAAATTTAAATTCAGTTACTGTTAATGTGAGTAAAGGAGATCAGCTTACGGTTGTGCTTCTGCAGTAAAATGTTCAAAATCTGGGTTTGCTAATATTCTAATATATCTTACAGAATGAATTTCAATTTACTGACATTGTCTAATACTGGATCCTCTCCTTACTTCCTGCCACACACCCACGGTAAAGCCAAGACCTCATTTTACAGTTACATCAACTAGAGAACAAGAAATCGTTCATGGCTGATGATGGTACATACTTCTAACCCATGCACTCTGGGAGGCTGGGGCAAGAGGACTGCAAGTTTGAGTCTAGCCTAGGCAATTTAGCAAGACTGCCTCAAAAATAAAAAATAAAAGGGCCGAGGCACGAAGGTGCTGGCAAGGGGCCACAGGCTCCTCAGCAGCAGCAGGACAGCAGCTCCAAAGGCAAGGGACAGCAAAGGACAGGGATCACCTACGACACACAGCAGAGGAGGAAGGACCGCTTCTCTGTGAGGAAGCCTGGGTCACTGCCTGAACACAGCCAGTGCACACTGCAAAAACTTACTGCCTAAGCAGAGGCATTGCTGTTCATGTCTCTCGCTTTGAACACACTTATCCTATTATCCCTGCCACTTTCTGAAGCAGTTCTAAAAGTCTTCCTTCATGTCTTTACAAGGTGTGAACAAAAACATGTTAAATGTTACTGCCAAGTGCCAACAACAGAAAAGCAAGCTAGGAAAAACAGCACGCTATGTTCTCATCCATCTTATTCACTGGATCTGGCACCATGTGACTTCTGGCTCTTTCTAAATTCAAAACGACCATGAAAGGTAAACGTGCTTGAGTCTATTCAGGACATCAAGACACACAGGACGACACCATTAAAAGACACTTGGGAAAGAGGACTCCCAGATCTGCTTCAGGAAGTGGCAAGAATGAGGGGTAAGTGCATGCAAAGCAGAAGAGAGTATCGTGAGGGGGATCCATGGCAATGTGTCTTTCACTGTAACAAATGCTTTCAACTTAAACATTCACTGTATGTTATGGCTTAAATCTAGATGTCCCCCCAAAACCTCATGACTTCATAGGTGGGGCTTCAGGAGTGACTGGATCATGGGCGCATGATATTGGATTAGTCTACTGACTGATTTAGCACAGTTCTGGATATAGATGGCACTGACCAATAGGCTCACAGCCTGGAGGGAATTAAAAGGGAAAGAAGGAAGTTGCACTGCCTCCTGCCTGCCAGGCCATTAACTGCTTCTCCTCTGCCATGCCGCCCTGCCTTGGAGGCAGCTGTGAACTGAACCCTCTATAAACTATGAGCTAAAATAAACCTTTCTTCCTTTAACTTGTAAGTGTCAGGCATTTTGTCCCAGCAACAAGAAATTAACTAATTAGACACTGTATTTCTAGATCACACCTCATATATACATATGCAAATATACACAGAGAAAAGTACATACTTCTAACCCAATAAAATATTAAATGATTAAAACAGAATATCTTAGGCATAATGGTACATGGCTATAGTCTCAGGTACTTGGGACTTAAAAAGGAGAAGGAAGAGGAGAGAGGGAGAGAGAGAAAGGAAGGAAACCAGAGTATTTTAAAAGGAATTATTGACTGATACCTTTTAGGGTGGCCCAGACACAAAAATCGGCTAAGGTCAAGGAGTTGCCAACTAAGAATGTTCTCAGAGACAGGCAATGATTAAGCTCGTTGATTGCAGAAGTAAACAAATCACATGAAGACAATTTTGTAGCACTAAACTCCAGCCAGTGATCAATCTGTGAATACAAAGAACAGAAACACACTCCAGAGCATGGTCTTGAAAAGATCAAGAGAAACAATGCTAATTAACTGGAGCAGCAAACAATGCTGCTATGAGACTGCCTTCCTCAGAACCGTCAAGTTCTTATCTCAAATTACAGAATTCACCGCTATGGGGCACTGATTCTGATGCCCTGGGATATACAATGGCACTGAAATAAACCCCACATTTTGTTGTGACTTTTCTACACTTGGGTGAAGTGACAAATAGGCAATTTATGAAAGAAAAACAAATTCTGAGAACTGGTGGGAGGAAGCAGTAACCAAGTGACCTAACCCAAAATGTGGTAATCTCATCTGGCCACGCAGGTTAATCACTAAACAATTGGAAAGCAAACAGTTATAACCAACTCTCTGTATTCTGAATTTTACTGTTTATGAAAATTGGAGTAAAATACAAATGGGTTAAAAACAGCACCTCCAGAGCAGTACTGAGAGTTTTAGTACCAGTAACTGCATCAACCACGCACTGAGACCCAGACTGCGGGTCCACCTGGCCTCGTCCCTCAATCCCCCGAAGCCCACTACCCTGCATGAGGCTGGATGAGGTGATCGCCACAGTCCCTCCAGCTGGGAAATACCAGGCTTCTAAGGAGGTGAAGCGTGCACTAAATGCAACTGAAGTGTAGAAGGCATGGGAATAAACATTCAAAAGTAAGGACTATAAAAAAAGAGAGATCTTTTTCCTGCCATGCTGGGGATCACACCAGGGCATCATGCATACCTGGCTATCTTACTGAGCCACAACCCCAGCCCTGAGAATTTTTCTGAAAATTAAGAACAAGATGAACATTCCTTAATTTGTTCTGTAACACTCTGATAAAGTTCCCAAAAACCCAGAACTATAGTCAGGTGTGGTAGTGCATCCCCGTAATACCAGCTACTCTAGAGGCTGAGGCAGGAGGAGTCCAAGAACGAAGTCAGCCTGGGCAACTCAGTGAAACTCTGTCTCAAAAATAAAAAGTAAAAAGGGTTGGGGATGTAGCTCAGTGGTACAGTGCTTACCTCGCACGTGCAAGGTGCTGGGCTCAATCTCTCATACTGTGCAACAACAGCAAGAAAACCAGAAACATAAACAAAGCAGGCACTGTTTGCTGTTTACCTCAGTGTGTTCCATCAGGTTAGCTCCGTACAGCCCAGCTGTAGTTGCAACTCTAGCCAGGTAGCGAAGTATGGAATTAATGTCCATGAATGCCACATTTCTAGAATACAAGCAGAGATAAGATTTGCTCTAGCAAACCAGTAAAGTCATAAGACAGGAGGAACAATGTAAAAGTATAAATCCTAATATATTTAATGTTCTTTTCTAGTATAGTTTAAAAAAA
>RJWM01034795.1:0-19437 GCA_004363535.1 Dasyprocta punctata | reverse complement strand
TCTATAAGAAATTCAGGGAAGACTTAATGCCAACACTCCTCAAACTCTTCAATGAAATCGAAAGGGAAGCAAGTCTCCCTAACTCATTCCTGGAAACAAGTATTACCCTAATACCAAAACCAGAGAAAGACCCAACCAAAAAAGAAAATTACAGGCCAATCTCCCTAATGAACATAGACTCAAAAATCCTCAATAAAATTCTGGCAAATAGAATACAGCAAGTTATCAGAAAGATTATACACCACGATCAAGTGGGATTCATCCCAGGAATGCAGGGATGGTTCAACATATGCAAATCAATACATGTAATACACCATATCAACAGGGCCAAGGACAAGAACCACATGATCATCTCAATAGATGCAGAAAAAGCTTTTGACAAAATCCAACACCCATTCATAATCAAAACCCTACAGAAAATCAGAATAAATAGGCTCTACCTCCACCTGATAAAAGCCATATATCATAAACCAACAGCCTACATCTTACTAAATGGAGAAAAGCTGAAAACTTTCAACCTAAAATCAGGAACAAGACAAGGATGCCCATTATCACCACTCCTATTCAATATAGTTCTGGAAATATTAGCCAGAGCAATTAGACAAGAGAAAAAAATAAAGGGAATAAAGATTAGAAAGGAAGAAGTGAAATTATCATTATTTGCAGATGATATGATACTCTACATAGAAGACCCCCCAAAATCCATTAGAAGACTTTTAGAAGTAATAACTAAATTTAGTAATGTAACTGGATACAAGGTGAACACTCAAAAATCAATAGCATTCCTGTACACAAACAACAAAGTCACCGAGAGAGAAATAAGGGTAACCACACCCTTCAGTATAACATCCAAAAAAATGAAATACTTAGGAATCAATCTAACAAATGAAGTAAAAGATCTATACAGTGAAAATTACATTACCCTAAAGAAAGAAATTGAAGAAGATTTCAGAAAATGGAAAGATATTCTCTGTTCATGGATAGGAAGAACCAATATTGTGAAAATGGCCATTCTCCCAAAATTGTTATATAGATTCAATGCAATCCCAATCAAAATACCACCTGCCTACCTCACAGAGCTAGAGAAAGCATTCCTGAAATTCATCTGTAATCAGAAAAGACTTACAATAGCAAAGGCAATTCTGGGCAACAAAAGAAAGGCAGGAGGCATCACAATCCCTGACTCGAAACTATACTACAAAGGTACTGTGATAAAATCAGCATGGTACTGGAATCAAAATCGACCTGAAGATCAATGGAATAGATTAGAAGACACAGCCACAACTACAAACACACTCAGCCACCTCATCTTTGACAAAGGGACCAAATATGTACATTGGAAGAAAGACAGCCTCTTTAACAAATGGTGCTGGAGAAACTGGCTCTCTATATGCCGTAAACTAAAACTAGATCCATGCCTATCACCATGCACTAAAATAAAGTCAAAATGGATCAAAGATCTGAAAAACAGAGACACTAAACTTACTAGAAGACAGAGTAGGTAAAAATCTTGATGACATAGGTGTAGGCAGAGAGTTCATGAACAAAAATCAGATAGCATGGGAAACACTTCCCAGAATCAACAGGTGGGATCTCATCCTACTAAAAAGTTTTTGCATGTCAAAGGAAATCTCCAACAGAGTGAAAAGAAAACTCACAAATTGGGAAAATATCTTAGCCATTTGTCCATCAGACAAAGGACTTCTATCTAAAACATATAAAGAATTAAAAGAAATCAGGCCCCTAAAATTCAAGGACCCAATCCAAAAATGGGCATCTGAGATGAATACACACTTCTCAGAGAAAGAAATACAAATGGCAAATAAATATATGAAAAAATGTCCAACATCAATGGTCATTCGGGAAATGCAAATTAAAACAACGCTGAGATTCCATCTCACTCCAGAAAGAATGGCCAAGATTAAAAAATCAAGCAACAACAAATGCTGGAGGGGCTGTGGGGAAAAAGGAACTCTTCTCCACTGTTGGTGGAAATGTAGACTGGTGCAGCCACTGTGGAAGTCGGTGTGGAGATTCCTCAAGAAACTAGGAATAGAGATCCCATTCAACCCAGCTATCCCTCTTCTGGGCATATTCCCAGAAGAATTGAAAACACCATACCACAGTGATATCTGTGCACCTATGTTTATAGCAGCCCAATTTGTAATAGTCAGATCTTGGAAACAACCCAAGTGCCCATCAATCAAGGAATGAATAAAAAAGATGTGGTATTTTTATACAATGGAGTACTACTCAGCTATTAAGAAAGATTGCATTGAGCCTTTTGTAAGTAAATGGTCACGACTTGAGACCGTACTCGTAAGTGAGATAAATCAAACCCACATGTGTAAATACCGTATTGTCTCCCTAGTGTAAGAAACGGAAAAGTATATATGATCCAAAATCTATAGTAAAAACTATGTAAGGATGAAGAACAGCTCAAAGTTCAAGAGTAACTGGGAAGGGAAAAGGCAGAAAGAGAAAAGGGAAGAGGAAAAGATATAAACCTGTATATATGTATATGTAAGATAACTGGAATGAACACACTGTTGAATCTATTCGCTGTTGAGAAAGAACAGTTAATGCTCATATGATTGGATTAATTTTACATGTCTATATCTGTTAATGTAAGTAACCCTTTTAAAGATAATGATGCGCAATATTGCAAGCATTGTCAAGTTTCTGTCATCCGATTTTGTAAATCTGCAATGTTACTGTAGTGTATTTACTCTAGTCGTTTGTTTGTCTCTTTTGCTTGTTGTTTTTGTTTTATATGTCTTTTTTTCTGTTTTTTTTTTTTTGGCTAAAATAAAAAAAAGAAGTTCCATACAATTCAGCTATCCCTTGCTAAGTATCTTCCCCAAAGATCTTAAGTCATCATACTGCAGCAATACATTCAGACCAATGTTTATAGCAGCACAATTCATAATAGATAAATATTGGAAAAAGCATGTATACCCACCAACAGATGACTGAATAAAGAAAATATGGTATTTACATATAATGAAGCATTACTCAGCTATAAAGAATGACAGAGTTGAGACATTTGCTGGAAAATGACTGTAACTGGAAAATGTAATATTGAGTAAAACAAACCAGATACACAAGCTTAAATACCATATGGTATCTTTCATTTGAGTGAGGTAAAGCACAAACAAAGAAAAAAATAAATGAGGGATAGTAAGGGATAAAGAGATGAATCTTGCAATAGGGAAGTGATAAAATAGAACAAGGGTGAGAGTTGAGGAGGAAAAGGGGAAATGAGAGGAAAAAAATTGTGCCACGTGAGGAATCTAATAATGACAATTAATATAACCACTATATGCTATAATATGAACTAAAATAAATAATATCAATATGTATGAAAAAAATGATAGGGGAACCTAAGAAGCAGGGGGGAGGGGGAAAGAAGGAGAAGGGGAATACAAAAATGCAAGCTATAATATACACATGTAAGTATTCCCCAAGATGACTGTAAGCTGCATGAATTGCAGATATGTACTAATAAAAAATGCTAAAAGTATAAAACACAACACATACAATAGTATTTTATGTAGCCAAAATTATTGGAATATTTTGTCAAATTATAATAAAAAACATAACTTTCAGAACATTACAAAATGATGTCATACCATACATAGGTTACATGCAGCATTAAAGAAAGATGCTACTACTCATATTTGAGTTTCAGACTATCATAAGTGGATGTAAATGTTGTACTTTTACTCAGAAAAGAAATGCAACTTACTTGGAGTGGGAAAAGACCAATAACTTGGGTTCCTCTAATAGTAAAGTGAGGAATTTACATATCCAAAGAAATTGCTTGCTTATTTAATCTGAGTTTAAAGGAAGTGTATTTTATTACTGCCTTCACATGCCATAGATCTTCATCAATTTTAAAAAAGCTCTTTCCCCAGGGTTTAATCTATTTTTCATTGAATTAAGGTTTAGAAGTAGCTTGGCAGAAGTTGACACATATTATGGTGGCTCTATTACTTTGGCCTCTAAAGTGGGAAAAAATTTAACAGTTTAGGAACAATTCTAACCACTGAGAACACAAAGCCAGCCATATTTAGTCAAATTTGTCTATTTTTCTTGAAGAGAAATGGAGGTTACAAAACAAGAAAATAAAAATCAATTACTAACAAGCATTAGTATTGACAAATATTTTGAAACAGCCTGTTTAGAGTGAACCAAGTGTGAGTCAAAATAAAGGGAACAGAGTAGATTTTCCATTACACTATTTTGTATCATGATAAAATTACCTTTTTCAACTGGGTGTGGTGGCACACTCCTGTAATCCCAGCACTTGGGAGGCTGAGGCAGGGGGATTGTTGTAAATTCAAGACTAGTCTGGGCTACAAAGTGAACCCAAGGTCAGCCTGAACTGCATAGCGAGACCCTGTCTCAAAGAGACCAAAATAATTTTACCTTTTTCTAAGCCACAGGTAACTAAAAGAGTTTTCAGGTGATATGAAGTAGGATAGAGACTATTCTTTCCCAAGAAAATCACAATACAGTTCTACAAATACACCCCAGTATCATTACCTCTTAACAGTCTCTTAGCCTAAATGTTTCTGTTAGATAAACAGTTCCAGAAATTTGAACTTTAGATTGGTTCGTAAAGAAGTCTCAGGCTGTCTCAAATCCAAAGGTGACTGACATAAATTTCCAGATGGGTTCATAGAAACCCCCAAAGACAAAGAAAAAAAAAGGACATGGCGTCTCTATAGTATGGATTTGAATGCCTAAATGAATTGAGCTATTTTTCCGCCCCCAAATGGGAAGCTCCCTGGTTAAACTGAGTGCTTTGTTGGGTCTTAAATGGGAAGATCTTTCCCATCTTACAGTCATACAGTGAGGGAGGCACATATCTGAATGCCCACATAGAATCCTGTTCAGTTAGTATGCAACTTTTAGACCATACTGAAATCCTGCTGCAATAATAAAGGTGGTTATATACAGAGAAAAATTAAACAAACCAAAGAAAATCAAACCAAATGAGTACTCCAAAACAACAAAACAAATGCCAAGAAGTTTTTCTACCTCTGAAACTCTTCTTACAAATGGCCACAAAGGGCAAAGATTCTTACCTCACCCCAAATCATACTGATGAGATTCTGAGTAACCAGATAGAAAACTATCGCTGAAAGTTTCTGGTATGTCCATGTGATGTAAGAAAAATATAACTCCCAAGGTGTTACATGTCAAATGTGTTCCGTTTGTGGTCTCACAACATTGAGGAATAAAGCCATGAACAAAAAGAGGAAGCTAAAATAGTTTTACTGGAAATGAGGAGGAGAACAGCTCCTGGATTTTTAGGAGGGATTCTGATTTAGTTGACATGGAAGGCATTTGTCAGGGGTAATTTATGCAACATGATCACAGTGTGGGTACAACATGGGTCAAACTACAACCAATTTATAGGATTATATGTATAGTCACTATGCTAGTTATTGATCTAATAGGGAAATAAGTCACATAGCAAGGGTATATGGGAAAATCAAAAGAATATTTGAAAAAGGAAAGAAGTGTGGGTCTAGATATTCTGGTCACCCACCTATGTGTCTAATGCCTATCTGGGCCCATTGGACCAGGAGGTGTTAATTATAATAAAATCTTAATTTTCTGTTTATCTCCCAGGCCTTGCTATTGCTTTATTTATTTATTTATTTATTTATTTATTTATTTTTTAATGACCTCGTGCTTGCCAGGCAGGCACTTGTGCCACTGAGCTAAATCCCCAGCCTCGCTGTTGTGTTTCTATTCTAAGGTCTGCCTGTATTTACATTTGCTTCAAGTCACACTTTTGATGCATTTATTTATTTATTTATTTACTTCCTTGAGGGCTCAATCCCTCTCTGACAATTGGCTTCTATCTTAGCCATCTATAATGCATGGAGTTTCAATCATGTGCACAGCTGGCAAAGGGCAGGCCATCTCTGTTCTTAAGGTCCCTCTGCCTGGCCAGTAGGAAACCAGGAGACTGGTGCTTCTTAAGAGCTAGGACTTAACTCATGGTTGGATCATCAAATCTGTTACTGCCCACTTAGGTCCATATGCTTTGGTTCATTTGATCACAGCTGACAAATCAAAAAAGAAAATAAGCCTAGATTTCAAGATCAAGTTTTCCATGCTGCTTACATTAGAAAATACAAGATTATGAATTATTAATAGAAAAGGATATCAATTCTTAATTCAATGCAATTTATTTTTTCTATTAATTCTTTTAACTAGGGCAGACTGGAAATTGAAAAAAATAAAAGCTCACTGCATCACAATGGAATTTTTCTTTATTTTTTCTATTGCTTTGTTAGAGTACATTAAAACCTCAGTTCGTGAATACTTATGTTCCTGACCAATTTGATTCATGAACAAATGTGTTCACAATTTTACTTCTATTCATAAACTCTGTCAGATTATGAGTCTATCTTCCTCAGAATGGTAGAACTAATTAAGCTTGTGAGCCAAGGTACCATGGTAAAGTTTGGAAATTGAAGATTGAAGAAATAAAGTTATTTCATGTCACAATTTTTTTCTCATTAGACTGAAGAATTTTATAATTGTAAGACACAGCGCATGTAAATAAATCCTTTTTTAATTTCTGAATTTTCAGTTTAATATTTTATTTATTTATACTTTTTTTCAGCATACAATGTTTGCATTCCTTGTGTGGAATAAGTACACATATTAATTCTTTCTTTCATTCCTTTTCCCTTTTATTCCAGTTCCCTCCATCTCTTGATCCTCAAACTTTGACTTTCATTTATCTTTTCTGCTTCTTGATATAGCATTCTAATCCATAAAAACTTTAGCCTGATCTGAAGAATTAGAAAGGTAAAGTGAATACTCTTCATATCTCTAAACTCATTCACTATTAGTCACAAATTAATGTAACAGAAATTTAATAGAAAAATGAATTAGTTTTTAAATGTCATGTTCTAATGCATTAGAAAATAATTGAGTTCAGGTCATGATTTGGTAAGATAAATTTGATGTTTTATTATTCTGTCATTGTTTTTAATATTATGAGGAAATTCTGTGAAGTGGTTATACATTTTGCTCCTGTAACTGAAATTTTCCAAGGAAGTTGATAAAAGCATAGGAAACATTCTAAACTGACACTTAAAAGCTATTATAATTATTTCAGTTCTACAATATAAGTTTATAATTTCTCCTGCTCAAAACCTGTTTCCCAGTTGATATTTGTAAAATTCTGTACTTCTGAAAATAAATTTATTTTTCAAAATTTCCAGTGAAATAATACAATTATTCAATTAGAGAAGAAATATTTAGGAATGAGTATCGTGTAGTGGGTTCTATCTTTCCTTAGAAATGTAGTGGTATCAAAGTGAACATTGTCTTACTCTTAAACTACTCTTAAAACATGGAAGTCTATTTGTTTACATTGCAGTAGGAAAGAATGAATTTAAATATACAGCCTAAAACAAAAGATGTATACACTTATTTTACATATTTCCAGGGATAAATATACTTTTCAAGTAGTAACAAGGCATCTGTGAACTAGATGAGTTAATAATATTTCTAGTTTATCCTGCATTCTTTACTGTAAAAAGAAGGCTATCAGGCAATAGCGAAGTAAGTTTCAAGAACATAAAAATACATACTCTGTTCAGAAGGCACTGGCTGTGTGAATCACAACTAATGTGACACAGATATAAAATAAATATTGTTAAGTAAATTTAAAAGCCACTTTTATCATTGAAAATATTAAAACTGATTCAATAATAAAATATTTTAAGGGGCCAGGGATTTAGTTCAGTGGTGTAAGTGCCTGCCTGGCAGGCGCAAGGTTGTGAGTTCGACCCCTGGTACAAAAAAAAAATTTAGAAGATTCAAACTCGTAAAAGTTCATTACTTATCTAGCAAGTCATAAGATCCTAACGTGAGAAGGACCTTTCCTATATCTGGAGAAAGAATGACAGAAAGAT
The DNA here is from genome assembly GCA_004363535.1 of Dasyprocta punctata. Classification (NCBI taxonomy): domain Eukaryota; kingdom Metazoa; phylum Chordata; class Mammalia; order Rodentia; family Dasyproctidae; genus Dasyprocta; species Dasyprocta punctata. Next base: position 11,485 of record RJWM01034795.1, on the reverse strand, counting down.
ACCAAAAGAAGTCTGAATTAGCAGGTCTTGGTAAGTTTCCCTCAGTGTATTACTCATAGCTCGTACTTCTTTTTTCCTAAAATATTTTCCATAACTTTTCAAGTTCATCAAACTTAATATCAAACTCCTCAGAAAAAAGTGCTTCTCACAGTCCTCATTTTCTATTAACACTCAATTTACTTATAAAATTTAAATAAATTTGCATGATTTTCTCTTATTTATCTGTTGTCATTTTCATTTAAAGTGCAAAGGTAATGAAGTTTGGTTCTATAAAATTAGATATGTTTTTCCCCTTCAATAGAAAAGAAATAGGAATATGCACATTTTATGGTACTCATTTCTATATGGGAACTAGATAAAAAGAATTAGTTTTATTTTCCTCATATCTGTATATTTATGGCAAACCTCAATTCCAGAGTGACAACTATAGCATGCACAATGTCCAGTTTCTGCTTTTAATCTTATCTATGTATGTTTGGAACAATATTGATTATATAACCTGGAACACTTTATTCTATTAATAGCAAGTGATTATATTAGAAAGTGTGCAACAAATCATCTGCCTTCTGTGAGTAGCTAAAAGTAGCTTCTGCTTAGTCTGGAATTATCTTATAAAATTAGTATTTAGAGAATGTAGGCAAAGGTTTCATTTTTATTTTTTAACATTTGTTTGTTTATTTATTGAGACAAGGTCTCACTATGTAGTTCAGGCCAGCCTGGAACTCATTATGTAGCCCTGGCTGGCCTCAGATTCATGGGGATCCTCTTGCAACAGACCCCTAAGTGCTGGAATTACAGGCATGTACCACCATGCCTGGCTTCAGGTCACATTTCTAATTAGCTATGACTTTCTTCTTTGTCCAAGGCACAATTCCTGCAACATTATTTCTTCATTAAGTGCAAGGTGTCACCAAAATATACAGTGAATATTTAAATTTTTTAAAAAATTACTTAAGAAACAGACACATTGTCATTATTAGCTTCAAAGCACTTCCTTACTTCAAACACACTAATCCCATCATTCTTGCCAACTCTGGAAGAAATTCCGAAAATTCTCTTTCCTAAGTGTCATTAGTTGTACCATCATGGATGCCTCAATGTACTGAATCAATTCAAAACATTTATATTTCCTGGTTATTTTCACATTTGAGAAGTCAGAAGTTGTACAGTGCCAGATAGAGTGAATAAAGTGAAGGAGGACACACCATGATATTTTATCAGTCTGCCTTTCTGTTGGTGGGTTCTCAAAAGTAGCATTCACTATATTTTGTATCATACCTGGTAAAGATAAGAGATGATTTCCAAAACTGCTTCAAAAAGTGGCAATAAAGATGGGTAAATGTGTGCAAAGTGAGGAGTATTTTCAGAGGTACTGACACAGAAAAAGCACCCTGGGACCTCCTCGAAGGTCTCAACCTGAGTCCCAACCACCAGATGATGCTATGAATTTATTTTGATTGCAACCATTTCTGTACCTTGCTGTGACCCCCTCCTCCCCTGGATCAGTTTCTTCACAGCCCCCTATTATCTCATTCTCCTTACTTTGCTATACCCTTCTCCTCTCTTTCCCATAGGAGGTACTTCACAGCCCCTTTTTACCTGACTCCCTGGATGGCTGAGGCTGCCCACATGTTCAAAGTTGTAAATCTGTCACTTTGCTCATCTTTTCTTTTCCCACCACAAACTCTATATAACAACTCCCTCAACTCAGACTTGTGGCTCATACTTAGGGGTGCTGAACTACTCTGAGCATGCTGGCCTAATAAAGAGTTTGGCTCCTTCCACTTCTTCCAGCATCACCAGTAAATCTGACTTTGCAGTAACATTTGGTAAAATCCAAAATTGTTGTAGCAATACTAATGTCAATGTGTCTTTTGCTGCATATTATATTAAAAGTTTGACATACCCCATATATTTTGATCACCCCTTGTATACTCATGACTGACTGACCCCCAAGATATTGAATTTAGAGATACCAGAACAATCATTATTTATTTTTTCATACTGCTACCAGAATAAAGTTTTTCATTTTATTGCATTTAATAGCTTCCAATTTCATTAGAATTAATTTTTACACTTAGTTTTTGGATTTATAGATTCAAGAGTTTGAAAGCTAAACTTACAGTGTCACAAATCTTCATGTATAAAATAATCAGCCTAATTCTAATCTTTTCCTCTACAAAAATAATAGATGTTATTAATGGAGTGATTGGTTCTTTAATCTATTGAGATGAGATCTCCCTTTGTTGGCTTGCCTGGCCTTGAACCTTAAGACTCAAGTGATCTGCCTTCCTCAGTCTTCTGAGTAGCAGTAACTACAGACAAGTGTCACTGTACCTAGCTGTATGGGGTATGCTATGTACCCCCAAGTCCTCATATAATTTTGATGGGGCTGAGTTATTGGTTTGTTATTGGTTTGTTGATTGACAATGTGAGCACTGTGCCCACCCAGGGGTGGAGCTGACATACAGTGTAAGGGAAGGTTGGTCTTCCTCTTCCGTGCTTCCACTTCCTCTCTCTCTCTTTCTCTCTCTCTCTCCAGCGCAGCTTGTGGCTTGCGGCTTGCAGCCACCATGAACAGCAGGCCCGCCATGCCACGCTATCTTGGAGCCAACTTAAGTATGGACTAAAACTCCCGAGAAACTGTAAGAATAAAACTTTCCTTCCCTAATTTTGGGCATCAGGTATTTTGTCTCTGCAAAAAGCGAAAAGTAACTAAGACAGAATTTGGTACCAGAAGTGGGATTGTTGCTGTGACTATTCCTGACCATGTGGTTTGAGAGCCTTTAAAAGTGGCTTGTGGAGAAAGTTTAGAAAGGTTCAGAGATGCCGTCTACATGCATAGAGCTGAAACGGCTTAGGCTGTTTTGTATGGGAGATTCTGGTCAGAGCTCAGGAGACCAAAAGGCTGATAGAAAGCCTGCCAGTAAAGACCAGGCTTGGAAGATTTCTGCTGGGAAAAAAAACGACATTGGGTGTTGGATTCCACACGATGTGTGTTATGGTTTGGCAGAAAGTTTGTCTACGTTTTGCCCATGCCCGGAGACTTTGCCTGAGACTGAGATTAAGGGCAAAGGATTAATTACTCTACAGACAGAAATTATGAGGCAGCCAAACATTGAAATGGTGGCCTGGCTTTTGTTGGGGGCTCTTAGCCAGATTTATGTTGTAGATAAAGAGCAAGAAGCCCAGCATGGTGATTTAAAACCTTGTGAGTTTGGCCAGAAAGCTGTAGACTGTAAAAATAGAGCTGAGACCTTGATTGCTGAAAAGGGACAAAAGAGTAAAAAGGATGACCTGGGGGCATCCTGGGAAGCGGCGGGCCTCCGCCCTTTGCAGCCTCAGGCCTTCAAAAGTAAAAGAGTTTGCTCAGAGGAAAAAGCCACAGAGTGCCGTATCCCGGGGTGGCGACGAAAAGCCGCAGAGTACCCTGTCTCAGAGCAGCGACAAAAAGCTGCAGAGTGCCTTGTCCCAGAGTGGTGACAGAGGCCACACCATGTCCCAAAATGGCAGCGGCCACGCCAAATTCCAAAATGGCGGCATAGAAAAACTGTTCCTCACAATCAGGTTCAGAGAGCTCAGCATTCCAGGCAGCCAACCCCTACAGCCAAGAGAGAGGAAAGCCTGGCTACTGCTCCAGCCTGCAGCGGACCTTGGCAGCATCCACTTGGCGCTGGTTTTAAGTACAAAAAAAGGCTAAGGCAGCTTCTGCCTCGCCTACAGAGAGCAATGTATAAAGATGTAAGGGTAAAGCCAAGAAACGTGGATCGTCCAAGAAAAACTATAAAAGGTGCCACAGGGGTGGAGTCACTCAAGCCTGTTAGACTTTGTAACCAGATTTCTTCAGATGCTGAGCAAAAAACTCCAGGACTTAATGTTTGCCCTGCTGGATTTTGGACTTGCTGTGGTTCCAATGCTTTATATTCCCCTGTTTGTAACTTTTGGAATGGTAATGTTTACCTTGTGCCTTTATATGTTAAAAGTGCTTAACCTTGTTTTCGTTTATACAGGGGGTTACAGTTAAGAGTTTGCCATAGATCCTAAAAGAGACTTGGGACTTAGACATTTCAGCAATGCTGAAACTGTTAGGACTTTGGCAATCTTTAGAGATAGACTAAATGGTTTTTATATTAAGAATATAAATGAGTCCTTGGGGGTCCAGGGGTGGAATGTATGGGGTATGCTATGTACCCCCAAGTCCTCATATAATTTTGATGGGGCTGAGTTATTGGTTTGTTATTGGTTTGTTGATTGACAATGTGAGCGCTGTGCCCACCCAGGGGTGGAGCTGACATACAGCATAAGGGAAGGTTGGTCTTCCTCTTCCATGCTTCTGCTTCCTCTGTCTTTCTCTCTCTCTCTCCAGCGCAGCTTGCGGCTTGCGGCTTGCAGCCTCCATGAACAGCAGGCCCGCCATGCCACGCTATCTTGGAGCCAACTTAAGTATAGACTAAAACTCCCGAGAAACTATAAGAATAAACCTTTCCTTCCCTAATTTTGGGCATCAGGTATTTTGTCTCGGCAACGAGCGAAAAGTAACTAAGACACTAGCTATTTACTGTTTTCTAATAACCATCTCCTCATTGCAATAAGTGTATACCTTACTCAGTAATCAGCATAAGTGTAACTTAAAAGCAATGTATTCTTTTGGCTTTGATCTCTAGCAACACACTTGCACAAAATAAATAGCTCTATGATGACTTGACATTTCACATTTAGGTAAATGGAAGTCTAAGAAAGGAGCTAATTATATGGTTGCCACTATGTAATATTTAGTAATTATTTTAAATTTTGTCTTATAAAAAGATTTAAAACTGGTATTTTGATTCCAAAAATACAATTTTAGCATAATTATAAACAAATAAAGCAAGTATGATCAAGCTATTTCAACAGTAGATAGAAAAAAATTAAATGAATACAGAAATTTCAATTTGCAAATTTCTTTCACTTTAGGCAAGTCATTCAACATCAATTTTTATATTAGAGGAACAAAAACACTAATAAATTACATAAAATATGTTTTTTGTCAATATTTATAACTTATAAAGTAGTGACTGGGTATTTTAAAAATATAAATAGGGACTTTGGAATGAATATGCTGGATATGTGTATATATTTACTATCAGTAACAATTATTGACATCTTATATTTTTATATCATCCTTAAATTATTTTCATTATTCACATGGAATCAATTTTTAAGCAATTATGAACATTTCTGCATTAGTTATATGTATGATTTGAAGTTAATATCAAAAAAATAAAGAAAAGCCTTTGAGGAGAAAGAATGGCACCTCCTAAGAACCCACCATGTTGGATCAGGGAGGATCCAACCAGAATACAACTAGCCAGACTTCTTGATGAGCAGTGTGAGCAGTGCAGATTCCAGGAAGAGAAAGATTAGTGCCTTGTGTGAGCCTACCAGTGTGTGGGCTGAGAATCAGCAACATGCCCCACCACATACACACAAGCAACCTGCTGGTTCAAAAAACCGGCTAAATTGATAGCAACTAAGGTACATAAAGCAACTAAATGCTTGTATTGTTTGGTTGATTTTGCAGGTTTGGGCCCAGCAGTCTGAGCATCTCTTGGGAAGATGACAGTATGCAATGTAGCAAATATGGGGGTTGCCCTTCTGTCTTGTCTTTGAGACCCAATATTGTTCTCACTGTTTTGCTTTATTCTGATTGTTTTGCTTTATTCAATATTCTGTTTTGATTGGTTTTATTTGGTTTTGTTTTTGGTTTGATTTTGCTATACCTGATGGAATGGTCAATTATTGTGAAGATAACAAGATATACTATAGTAGCTATAGCTTTCCTAGTATCCTGCTTTGAAGTTCCATACCAGTTCTACTGCTTTGTTTTGATTGACTTTGTTTTGTTATGTTTTGTTGGATTTTACTACCTTTAAAATAAAATTAAGAAAAAAAAGAAAAGAAAAGCCTTTGAGTAAAATCGAATCAAATGATATACAGGTAGTTAATAAAAGATCTTGTTACTTATCAGTTCAGCTTCTATCTCTTGGAATACTGACAGCATTATATATGAAAAATTTATTAACATGTTCTACCTAATTTGTAGTTTTTCCTCCTGAAAAATGAATCTAAAACACACACACACACACACACACACACAAACACAATAAACACACAGTATATACCCACTATAATGGTTTGAGTCTAATATGCCCCCAAAAGTCATGTGGTAAAAGCTTGGTCCCCAAAGCTGCAATATTTAGAGAAGGAGATTTGAAAGGTGATTGGTTGAAGATAGATCTGAGTTCATTAATGTATTAACCCACTGATACATTCATAATTAGATAACCTTATTGTATATGGTGGAAATAGGTCCCTAGAATTGTACCTTTGAAGAATATATTTTATCCTCAGCCTCTTCCTTACTGGCTGTCTCGCTGGCTGATTGATTCTTTCTTTCTCTCTCTCTGTTTTACAGCTACTACCATGAAGAGAACAGCTCCACTTCACATCACTACAATGATGTTTTGCCTTACCAAGACCCAGAATCAATGGAGCCCATGAGAATAGACTAAAACTTTTGAATCTGTTGGCCAAAAAAATCTTTGCTCCTTTCAGTTCATTCTCTCAGGTATTCTGTCACAGAGTTTAAAAGATGACTAATACACACATATCTTTAATTAGAGTGAGAACTCTATTCTAAATCAAATGAGGGAATATTAATATTTGTGATTTTAAAAATCTGGAAACATGGCATATTCAGTGGAATATAAGTGTTATTAAAAATCAACAGGACAGTAAAATTTCAAATGTGCTTAACAAAAATATTAATCTTTATATGTTAAGAATTAATTTGAGAATTTATTCAACAATCAGAAAAGTTAATTATAATTAAGTTTACTTGAAAAAGCTAGGAAATGTTACATAAACACTTGTTTATTATAGAAAAAAACTTGTTTATTGCAGATAAAGAGCAAATATTTATCATTCGGGCAATAATGGTTTAGTGCATTTCCAAAAAGACCTACTTAGAATGTTGGTAAAAATCACTGTTGCCTACTGTTATTAATTCCCTATAAAGGCAATTATAACAACTAAGTTATCAAAAGCAGGCACATTACTTTCAGTTTTATGTCTGTAGTTATGAGAAACAGAACTCTTTCCTCACATGTATTGATACAGAACAGTATGCCTAAGGCAATATCAACTTTTTGAGACATTTATAGAAATATAAAACATATAAATGTGATGGTTGAATGATTGAGAATTTTAGTTAAAACAAGCTTAACTGAATTGGCTCAGTAATGCCACACCCTAGGGTGTAGAAGACACACCCTAAGGCAGTTTGTAGTCTGGATGTTATTTCTTTTGAAGACTTTGAAATACTTGCAACAGTAGAGCCATAGTCACGAATGCCTTCATGCTAATACTATTGCCCATATTAGACCTAGTGTCATCCCTCGTGCTAGCTGTTCTCCATTTGGTTTTCAGCCAGACCCATTTCATCTATTAATTTTATTTACCTGGCCTCTGTAGCATTTGTATGTGTAACCACTGAATTATGCTTCAATAATAAAAGATTAACCATAAAACAGTGGAAAAGGAGATATTTCTGTGAGATTTACCTGAAAGTTGTGTTTTGCACAGCATGTCTGTTGAAATTACATTTAAAATGAACCCTGAAATACATTGTCCCTGGTAGAAAACAGTGCAAAGGTAAAGATACTGAGGCAGGACAGAGATTGAATTTTTAACAAAAAATTGAGAATGTCTTGATTTCCCCTTCATTCCTAAAGGACATTATCCCATAGATCTTTGAACTGACCACACGTTCTTTTAGTTTTTAGTTTTTAGAAGATATTGTGCTACATCCTTCTGGCTGTAAGGTTTCTAATGAAAAATCATTGTCATTCAAAAATTTTTGCTATTGCAAGGAAGGTGTCATTCTTCTCTTGCTATGTTCAAAGTTTTTGTCCTTTATTATTGATTTTCAAATGATTAATTTTGATGTTTTTATATGAATTTATTTATGTTTCTTCTGCTTTGCATTCATTTAACTTCTTGAATTTGTAAGTTTATCCATTCCAAGTCAGGAAAACTTTAAATCATTTTTTAAATATTAATTTTATTGGTACAACTTAGATACCCATAATGATCACATTTATCATAGGGAATTTGCACCTCTGCATGATATATCTTGATTCCTCTTTTATTCCTATGCTCCTATTCTCCATTCAACCCCTCTTCCCCTCTCTATTTAGAAAACCTTTGTTTCCATTTTATCCTTCTTTCTCATTTTTTCTTTTATCTTCCTTTGTTTCCCCCAACCCTCTCCCCAGTTTCCCTTCCCATTTGAACAATTTCTTCCTATTTCACAATATTGACTGCTCATTTTGGTCCTTATTTACATGATTAGTTTCTTACACCCAAAGAGACAGTATGATATTTACACATATGTGTCCAATTTATTTCACTTAAGCCTAAGGTATCAAGGTGCATACATTTGCCTAGAAATGTCTCAAGTTTATCTTTTTTATGGCTCAGTAGTACTCCATTGCATAAAGAAATCTTTATCCATTCATCAGTTGATGGGCATTTGGGCTGATTCCAAGATTAGCTACTACAAACTGTGCTATTATAAACATGGATGTGCTTGGGTACTGGGTGATACTATGTCCCACCAAGTCCTCATATACTTTCGAAGGGGCTGAGCCTGGCATTTGTGATTGGTTTGTTGTGTATTACTGGGATTGGTGATGTGACTGCTGCACTCTCCCAGGGGTGGAGCTGACATACAGTGTAAGGGAGATGGGTCTTCCTCTTTCTCGCTTCCATCCTCCCTCTCTCTTGCCAGCCTGCCTTGCTGTTTGGTGGCTGCCATGAATGGCTGCCCTGCCAAGCCATGCTGCCTTGGAGCCAACTAAGTATGGACTGAAACTCCCGAGAAACTGTAAGAAATAAACCTTTTCTTCCCTGATTTTGGACATCAAGTATTCTGTCTCAGCAACTAGTGAAAAGTAACTAAGACAACTTGTATCACTGTTGTATAATGGTTTTAACTCTTTTGGGAAGATGTCAAGAAAGCAAATAACTGGATCAAATGGGACCTCTAATCCTAGTTTCTGAGGAATTTCCATACTTATTTCCACAGTGATTATGCCAGTCTACATCTGCACCAATAGTGGAGGTTTCCCTTTTCCCCAGAGAGCCCCGTCCCCAGAATTTATTATTGCTTGATTTCTTGATAATAACCATTCTTTCTGGACTGAAATGAAATCACAGTATTATTTTAATATGCATTTCTCAAATAACTAGTGATATTGAACATTGTTAATATGTTCTCTGCTGTTTGCACCTTTTCATCTGAGAAGTGTGTATTCATTTCAGATGCCCATTTTGGATTGGGTCTTTAAATTTGAGAGCTCTCATTTTTTCAGTTCTTTACATGTTCTAGATATTAGTCCTTTATCTGAGGAACAGCTGGCAGAAATATTTTGTCACTCTGTGGTTTTGTCTCTTCAGCATGTTGAAAATTTTTCACAAGCAAACCTGCTCTAAAAGAAAAAGATTACAATCTACAACAATAAAGTTGAAATAAGAAGAATATTGGAACATTGGGGAGAAAGAACAGTGAAAGAGTCTAAGGATAAACACAATAGAATTTACTTCTGACCTTAATTAATCTAGATTATGTTTGAAAGTTATAGCAAAAATTAGAATATTGTCTTATGTGGTTCTTACTGTATGTACAGAGGATATTTAGAACAATGATATTATAGCCAGTTATGATGGTACATAGCAGCAATCCCTGCATGTTGGGAGGTTGAGGTAGTAGAACTGAAAATTCAAGCCTACCCTGTACAAATTAGTGACTTAGTGACTTATGTCTCATAAATAAATTAAGAATGATTTAATGAATTAATAAATAAATGAATGAATAAATAAATAAATATTGATGCGGTGTGTCTGTGATATACGGTGAGCAAAGAGAAGTGTTGAACAAAATGAAGTTAATGGCATGACAAGTGTCATATCTCATTAATTCTGCCAGCCTGAGGCTTAGCTATCTCTAACACGTCATGCGCCCAACTTGATACTGGGCCCAGAGAAGCAACTTATCTCTCCAGGAGTAACTTCTGTGTTCTTCTTCTAGCTCTAGAAATAAACATCCCACTCCCTTTTTGCGCATGTGCCAAGTCCTCTCCAATTCCAAGACTCCACAACCACCCAAGCCCTCCACCCCCAGGTCCCAGTAAATCTGTTTCCTGTTTTGCACACACAGATGCTCCTTCAAATCAGCTGTTGATATGTCATTTTGTTCATCTTCCAAACTCCTCCCCCAGCCAGACCTGATAAAAGTACTTCCACTTGTTTGTTCTCACTAAGGGTGACTGTGTCTCTTCTCCAGCCCTCCCATACCCACAATAAAGGCCTCTTTTCTACTTTCCTTGTCTCCCTATCATGCCAAAATCTTATCAATATCTGTAGGACATTATAAGTGATAGTAAAAATTAGCATTTTATTTTAAATGCCTTAGAAAGTTGTTATAATCTGACTTTTGTTTTGCACTACCACTCTAGTTATTCTGGAAGGAATGAATTTGAAGAAGTGCAAGAAAGGAAGTTTGGGAGACTGTTAAGGAGACTCTTACAATAATCTGTGAAGGAACAATGGGCTGATTTATGGTGGTATCTCTGGAGATGGGGAGAATCTGACAAGAAAACTAAGTATTGAACCAGAATAATTATGGTTTGGTGAAGGCATGAATGGACTTTGGAATAGGAAAAATAAAGAAGTTAGCCTGAAATTAACATCATTTTTTGAGACAAAATTGCTGAGTTGACCGAATGTGATGCAGCATAAATGTACTTGTATTTAAAATACCTGTGAGTTGTGCTAAGTGAGATGTAAAGGAGGAAATTACATATATAAGTATATAGGTAGACATTCACCAGTGTACAGATGGTATAGGAAATGATAATACCAAAGGAAATATCTCACAGAAAAAGTAGATGACAGCATAGCACTAAGCTCTGAGGAACTATATTTGCAGGTTGAGTAATGTTATGACAATGATAAATTGTATAGTTGTTACAAGCATTGAGCTTATTAGTTCTATTTTTCTCTCTTTCATATTATATATATATATGATTTTGATAAACTGAGTAACAGCAATATTAAATGTTTATTTGTTAGGTAAAACAAAGGAAATAATATTCATCCAGGTGGAGAAAATCAAAGACTTCCTTGGTTAAGTAAATTGATTTGAGCCGGGTGTGGTTGCACATGCCTTTATTTTATTTTTTTTTAATTTAAGAGAAAATAGATACAGAAGATAGAAACAAAAATCAAAAAAGACAGACAAACAACAACAACAGATCTGATACGATAACATTGTAGGTTTACACACTGAGGTGGTTGAAGTTTGACAGTAGTTACAATATTGCATATCGTTACCTTCATAGGGGTTGGGCATATTGACAGATATAGACATGTAAGATTTATCAAT
>RJWM01034794.1:0-19452 GCA_004363535.1 Dasyprocta punctata | reverse complement strand
TACAAAATACCCGAGACCAGATAATTTATAAAGAATAGAACTTTTTGGCTCATGGTTCTGTTGACCAGCAAGTCCAAATTCATGGTGCTGGCATCTGGTGACGGCCTCATGCTGCACTAGAAAATGACCAAGGCAGAGACAGAGCAAGTGTGTCAGCTGGGGTTCCTCTTTCTCTCTTTGTAAAGTCACTAATGCCACCATGAGGGCACCAGTCCCTGATCTCATCTAATCCTTATGACTTCTCCAAGATGCCACAGTAAAATGTTCTTATCATATAATCTTGGGGGTTAAGTTTTGGACACATGAATTTTTAAGGGGCACATTCAAATTATAATATGTGTCCTCACCACAACCCAACCATGCTAACACCCTGATCATACAATTGTAGTGTTCAGAACTCTTGAGAAATAGATGTTTGTTGTTTAAATCAACAACTCTACCTTGTTATAGCAGCCCAGGTAGACTAAGACAAACTGCTGACATTTCCTTCAGGGGCCTAGGCAGATCAGATGTGCTCACCCATGGTGTGGGTAGACTTTGCCCCCACCCATGGTCTCCCTAACTGTGTTTGTTTCATGTTCCACCCTAGGCCTCATATAAAGTCCATGTTCCAGCAAACAGGGCAACAGATCTGAAAGTTCAGAGAAGCAGCAGATGCAGGTACAATGCAAGGACCAAAGAAAGAGTGGGCGAGAGCATGGGGAAGAGGTAGACAGGGATGGGTTCAAACCCTCGTTTTGCTTTGTTATGGTTTACACCTAGCTGTTCTCCCAAAGCTGCAGGGGTTCACAGGTGGGGCTTTTGACAAGGGATTGGATCATGGGCTGTGGTACTCGTCAGTAGGTCAGTGGGGGCCTGGCCTGGAAGAACACATCTCCCTCCCCGACTCCTCCCTTTACTTCCCTTACTTCCTATCCACCTCTACCATGCCCTTCTGCCATGTTGTTTTTTCCTTGGAGCTGGTCAACCCAGGACTGAAATATGAGCCAACATAGACCTCTCCTTTAAGTTGTGGATGTTGGGTATTTTGTTCCAGTGACAAAGAAAATGACTAAGACATACTTCCTAGTTATTCCCAGGTAAATAATTCCTACTTCTTGGGATTATTCTGAGGGTAAAGACATTGGAAAAGAATATGGCCTATGAACTGAGACCTATCCTCTGAGCTTTGAAACCAAACAGGCCTGAATTTTAGTCCAGCTCTGCCATTTCCATGCTGTGTGGTCCCTCTAAATCCTTTTTGTCTCTCTGTGCTTTATTTTTTCTCATGAATAAGATGAGAATAAGAGTATGCACTTCACAAGCATGGTGTGAGATCAGATGAGACAGTTTACCCTCAGCTACCTAGTCAGTGGGATTGCTTGGCTGCTCATTAAAATGCAGCTTCTCAGCATCATTTCTTTTTTTTTTATTTAAGAGAAAAAAGACACATATAAGATAGACAAAAAGCAAAAGAGACAAACAAATGACTAGAGCAAATACACAACAGTAACATTATAGGTTTAAAAAACAGGATGATAGAAACTTGATAATGGTTGCAATATTGTGTATCGTTGCCTTCAAAATGGTTGTTTACATTAACAGATATAGACATGTAAAATTGATCCAATCATATGAATATTAACCATTCTTTCTCAATAACTAATACATTCAGCAGAATGTTCGTTATAGTTATCTTACATATACATATATACAGGTTTATATCTTTTTCCTTTTCCCTTCCCTCTTTCCCCCTTTTCCCTTCCCAATTACTTTTGCTCTTTGAGCAGTTTTTACCCTTATATAGCATTTATTGTAGATTTTGGATCATATATACTCTTTCAGTTTCTTACACTAGGGAGATGGTATGGTGTTTACACATGTGGGTTTGATTTATCTCACTTACGAGTATGGTCTCAAATAGTGTCCATTTACTTATAAAAGTCTCGATGCAATCTTTCTTGATAGCTGAGTAGTAGTTCATTGTATAAAAATACCACATCTTTTTTATCCATTCCTTGATTGATGGGCACTTGGGTTGTTTCCAAGATCTGGCTATTACAAATTGGGTTGCTATAAACACAAGTGCACAAATATCACTGTGGTATGACGTTTTCAATTCTTCTGGGAAAATGCCCAGAAGTGGGATAGCTGGGTTGAACAGGATCTCTAATCCCAGCTTCTTGAGGAATCTCCATATTGACTTCCACAGTGGTTGTACCAGTCTACACTCCCACCAACAGTGGAGAAGAGTTCCTTTTCCCCCACAGTCCCTCCAGCACTTGTTGTTGGTTGATATTTTAATCTTGGCCATTCTTTCTGGAGTGAGATGGAATCTCAGCGTTGTTTTGATTTGCATTTCCCGAATGACCATTGATGTTGAACATTTTTTCATATATTTATTTGCCATTTGTATTTCTTTCTTTGAGAAGTGTGTATTCATCTGAGATGCCCATTTTTGGATTGGGTCTTTGAATTTTAGGGGCCTGATTTCTTTTAATTCTTTATATGTTTTAGATAGAAGTCCTTTGTCTGGTGGACAATTGACTAAGATATTTTCCTAATTCGTGGGTTTTCTTTTCACTCTGTTGGAGATTTCCCTTGACATGCAAAAACTTTTTAGGGTGAGATCCCAGTTGTTGATTCTGGGAAGTGTTTCCCATGCAGTTTGATTTTTGCTCATGAACTCTCTGCCTACTCCTATGTCATCAAGATTTTTACCTACTTTGTCTTCTAGTAAGTTTAGTGTCTCTGTTTTAATATTCAGATCTTTGATCCATGTTGACTTTAGTTTAGTGCATGGTGATAGACATGGATCTAGTTTTAGTTTATGGCATATAGAAAGCCAGTTTTTCCAGCACCATTTGTTAAAGAGGATATCTTTCTTCCATCGGCATCATTTCTGAGTCAGTAAAACTGACCCAGATCCAGGAATTGGTGAGCCTAATAAGCAAGTTTGGGAAACACCTGAGCACTTAGCTTTCCATGTGTTTATTATCATCATATTAGGGACAGTGTGTGACATGTATCGCAATTATAGTTATTATTTTTTTGCCCCAGAACAGAACCTGGCTGTGGTGAGTGCCCACATGGTCACCTATGGAAGAGAGCCCTCCCCACTTCCCCCTCTGGCATTCCCAGCCCCATCCCCTCTCTCTGTCAAGACAGCTGAGCCAGAGGGTGGCTCCCCATGCGTACCATCCCTTTCCAACCAGTTCTGTCCACCTGCACACCATCCCTGCACATGCAGACTCCTTTTTATGTACTTTCCATCTATCAGCTGGGGTCGAGTACTGCTGAAAGGTTCACGCTCAAAGCAAAGTGCTTCCTCCGCTAAATTCACTTATTTCTTCCACTAGAGCCAGGAATAGTTATGGTTGTAGCCTGCTCAGGCCCAGCCAGCACTGTTTGCTTTTTGAGAGTGACAGCATAAGCACTGCCTTGTGGATCAACCAGTGGCCAAAAGGTCAGGGGAGAAAACTAAGTATGTAAAATTGGGGACTGTAGATACACAGGAGATTGGTAACACATAGAAGAAGAGCTGAGAAGCCAAGCAGAGGAGTCAAACCAATCAACTGAGAGGCCACCACCATACACTGTGCTGGGATGTAGTAGCCCTGATAGATCCCAGGACTGGGGTCTTTCAGAAGAGGATGGACCCACAGCAGACTTGCCTAGTGGGGACTGGAATCTCAGAGACATAGCGGTGCTGGTGAAGAGGTTGACCAAGTCTGGGGTACAGGATGAAGAAATGTCTTGGCATGGCTTTTTTTTCTCATTCTCTCCAGTGTTCTACCAACCACTGCCAGACCCTGACTGATTGAGGAAGCTGGGAAAACAGGTTACAAGGCTAACATACCTGTGAAACACATTGTTGTTCCCTAAAACACCCTAAGGCAGGGGTGTGCAAACTACAGCCTATCCCCAAGCCAAATCTAGCCCACCACTTGTTTTGGTCAATAAAATTTTATTGGCACACAGCCATGCCCACACAATTATGTGTCACCCATGGTGGCATATGCATAGCTGCAGCTGGGTTGAGTAGCTGCAATAGAGACCCACAGAGGGCACCCTTTAGGAGCCATCAGACCTTTATATCTGGGGCTCTGTGGGACATCATGGGTCAGGAATTACAGAGAGAGTCCTAGGAGACTCTTCTTGGTTCTGGCCACAACAGAAGTTATTTGATAGGTAGGAATTGAGTCTTGTAGCTAGATGGAGAGCTCCACGAGGGCACTGTGAATCCTGGTACCCTTGAGTCCTTGCCGAATCTTTATCTGTCACCCTGAGAAAGGAGCACATAACAGTCCCATAATGCTCTGTCTGGTAACTGCTTCTTTTAGCTCCAGAAGGTCCTTATTACCCAAGGATCATCTGTGCTAGGATCAGCCCACTGAAAGGGAATCTCTTGTAAGAAAGGGACCAAAATTTCACTGTAGACTGTGTGTTGGGGGGCAGGGAGAGGCGGGGAAAGGAAAAGGAAAGTAAAGAAAGATGCAGTTATAAAACAGAAAATTTAAGTTTCCCATTACATTTGATGTACTTAATGTAACTTTGGTTACACTAACAATTATTCACTGACTCTTGGAAAAATTGAGAAAAATGATTCACTTTTTGGGCACGAATTTTTCTAAAATGAAGTGATGGTATGATGTAACACCTTTTACTTCATGTTTGATTGACAGCACCATCATTTGGAGAGTGCTCTGTTTTTAACAAATTTTGAGAGCCTCACCCACTTTTCTAAGGTCCTTTCAGCCTACTGATATTAAAACCTAAATTTCAGTGCTCTGGAGGAAGGCTTGATAATAGTCATATTCAAGCCATTGGTCCATCTGACATGTGTTGAGTACTCAACAGATATTTCAGTATGGAGTCAACTCTAGAAGGGACAGAAGAAGCCAGAATGATTTCTACTGGCTCATTTTTTGGAGACCAAGAAGCATTCATATGCTGTTGTTTGAAAGTAATAGAAATTCAACTCAAGGTCGATTATGACAGTAGGGGATTTACTGGCACATGGAATCCAAGCAAGGGTTGAACAACTCCATTGCAAAAAGGCTGGAGGCAGCCAGAACTTATATGCCACTGGAATCAGGACAATTATTCTCTGTTTTGGCTTTTTCCCAGGTGTTAACTTACTTCTCTGATGATGGACTAGTTTATTCCAGATGTAGGAAACGCAGCAATTGTTGGTGTTAACTTCTGCAAGTCATGGTCACATCAATTAGATGGAGCACCCCTGTTGTTCTCCATGGCCTCAGATTAAACAAAAGTCTTGGTCTCTGTTTGGCCCAGCTTGAGTCACTTGCCCATCTTAAAACAAATCATGCATGTCTTGATGTCACAGAAAAATGTAGTAATTCTTATGGAAACTTTATGGATGCAGCTGGAAGAGGAACAATTTCCAGTGGAAGCTAGCAGTTCTGGGGGGAAGATAATAGCACTGCAGTGTGCTCCAGGCCATACCCAGTCCCGCTCAGCCTCTTCAGATTTTGCAGCACTGAGCTCTTGTGAGGCTCAGATTGCATACTTGACCATAAGATGTAGTCCATACTCTACCCAGAGCTCACTTTCTTATCTTCCAGGCATGGGCTTCACGAAGTAGTATCTCAATATCCTGAGCCCTGTGAGAGTTGTCTGCTTTTTCCTCTGTGCCTCAGCATTCAATTTATACTTTTGTGCTTACATCTCATTGCATCTGTACTGTGAATTCTCTGAGGGTGCAGGTTGTGGAACCCTGCTTGGTATCACGCATAGCATATAGTAAATACTCAGTAGATATCTTCCTTGCTGATAGAAGACAGGGCTTTGAGAGAGAGCTACCATCACAAGAAGAAAGCACTTGGCATTGCCAGTTGTGTGAGTTTTGGAAAAGAGAGGCTGCATAAAACAGAGGTTAAAACTATAAACTTAGGAACCAACAAATTTGGATCTTGACTCTGGCTCCACTACTTACTGGCTGTGTGATCCTGGGTAAGTTACTTAGTCTCTTTGAGCCTCAGGTTAAATAGATAGCATAATAACAGCATATTCTTCATGTGACATTTAGCATAATGCCTGATATATGGTAGACACCCAGTAAATGGTAGCTATTACTATTACACGATGGTTATCCTGTCCTCATTTTTTTTGTTCTCTGTGAAATGTGGATGCTACTGTCTGGTAAAATTAAGACAATAAAACAGGAAAAGAAATTCTTTAGAGAAAACATTCATAACCCCAAATCTTCCTAACTGGGAATATTCAGGTTCATTGATGTAGCAGTAGTTGAATGCTATCTCAGACAGTGGCTATTTCAGCAAATTTTCTGTTACTGTAACAAAATACCTGAGATTGTCAACTTAAAAAGATGGAAAGTTTATTTTGACATACAGTTTTGTAGGTTCTAGTGCATGATTGGTTGGTCTTGTTGGTTGGGCCTGTGACAAGGCAGCACATCATTGTGGGTGCATGTGGAATAGAAAGTTGCTTATTTCATGATGCCAAGAACAAGAAGGGAGAGAGAGAGGGAGGAAGGGCTATGTCCCAGTCTTCCCTCCAAAGGCATGCTCCTAGTCACTGAACTTCCTTTCACTAGGTCTCATCACCAAAATTCCCCCATCCCTAATGGCACTACAGGTTGCCAACCAGTCCTTTAACACGAGGGATTTTGAGAAACACTCATCCAAACCATAGCAGCAGTTTAGTTGTATTTTACTTTATCCACTTACAGCATTTTGGTCTAAATAGCAAGTGTGTCCAGGGAAGGTCAGACTCATCTAATGAGAGCAAATGAGCAGCACACATTCACTGACCCAGCCCACTGAACAAAACAGCCCTGTCCAAGCTTCGAAAGCTGCAGCATCCTTGGGAATAATTTGCTCCATTTTCCTTTCAAGTCCCTATTTATGATTTCATTATATCTAAGAAAAGGCAGATGCTTTCCATCAAACTCATGCCATAGCCATTTTACATTCCATTAATCCATGATTACAGAGAAAGCCCCGCCCACCTTTGGCAGCATGAAGGATTCTGAGGCTCCAGGGTGCGTGGGAGTCTTGGCTGCCTGTAAAGAACATTGAGGTGTGACAGCACCCATGTCCTGCCAGCCCCTCCCACCTGTGCCAGGTAGGAGCACAGTAGGTTGTTGCCTGTCTGGCTTGGTCCTTTCTTTTTTTGCACCTGTCCCTTTTGACCTGTCATCATGTAGAAGGAACCAAGGAAACTTTCCTTTCCTTGATGTAGGGTGGCAGTTCCCAACTGGCCCACAAATCACCTGAATCTTTTATGAAGATGCAGATTCTCAAGCCCTGCTACAGAAGGTTCTCATTCAGTATGTCTGAAGTGACAGTGGAGGGTGTAAATTTGTTCATGTGTAGCAGGTGAGTCTTGCCATCAAGGAACCACAGGAAGTGGTATCTTAGGTCAGTGCTTGTCAAGTTAATATGCACCTAACTCATCTGGGGATCTTATTCAAACACAGATTCAGATTCAGCAGATCTGGGCAGGACAGGAGAGTCTGCATTTTTAATGTGTTTCAAGGTGATGCTCTGGTCCATGACCACTTAGGGACTACATTCAGGGAATCTCGGATGGTAAACCACTGGGTATTTAAAAATATATTCATTGGCATGAACAGTTTATTGAGAGTTGAAGATTTAAGATAATAGTTTGCATAGGTTTATTGAGGGTTATATAATTAAGAATCCCCTTAAGAAATATTCTTTTTCCCAAATTACTAATAGTTAGACTTTCTGTAGAGGACCTTCATTGTTTAGATCAAGGGGCTCTTAAGTAGAGGCATATTTTGGAAAGACATGGGAAGAAAATTTTAACTTTTCTTTGCTTTTCATTTCATCCTTAAAATATTCTTCTCCTGTGGATGCTTATAACCATTCAATGTATCCATACACTAGGACATGCATATATATAATTCATATATACCTGGGTATATAAAATGAAAGGGGAAACTCAAAAACATTTTATTAATGGGGCTTACAATTAAGGAGTTTGGAGAACATAACTTTAGGTTCTTATGAACAAGATGAAGTTTTTTTTTTTTTTTTTTTTTTTTTTTTTTTTTTTTTTTTTTTTTTTTTTTTTTTTTTGTGCCAGAGATTGAACTTGTGACTTCTTGCTTGTCAGGCAAGTTCTTATGCCACTGAGCTGTATCCCTGGCCCCACAAAAGTTGAGTTTTATGGAAGTAGCAACTTCTGAAAAGATGACCTTGTTTCTGAAAGGAGAGAAGGCAGGCAGCAGTCAATGCTTATTTTCACCTCATTGATCAGAGCAGGAGGGGTCAGATACCAATTCAAAGGACAGAAGCTCAAAGGGCAAATGATGGCACATTCTTTGGACATTTATTGCATTTATTGTCTCTCTCTCTTCCTCTTCTATCTCTCCTCCTCTTCTTCCTCCTCTTTCTCCTTCTCTTTCTCTCTCTCCCTCTCTTTCTTATCCTCCAAAGTAGAGGGGCCTAAAGTCCCTTTTTAATAGTACAAAAGCAGAGCTTGGTAGGATGAGTTTGTGGGCCTTTCCTGGAGCACTGGAGAAAGAATTTTGTGATCCTGATGTGTAATTTCACTTTTCTTTGACATACTGCAGTCTTTTGTACCCAGTTTCTTGCTTTTCTATTTGTTTTATCTTTTTTTGGTACTGGGAATCAAACTCGTGACCTTGTGCTTGCCAGGCAGGTACTGTGCCACTGAGCTATATCCCTGCCCTTTCTTGCCTTTCTAATGAGTGATCCTGAAAGTATTGACCCACATTATTGTGATGAAAACACTGAGAAGAGTCATAAGGTGGTGAATTTGAGCCACCAATGGATGTCCCATGAGATTTGATGTGTGGGGCTAGGAATGACTAAGTCATTTGAAAAGAGAGCACTACGTTGTAGTCTTGAGTTTACAAGGCAATAGGTTTAATATAGGACATATAATTTATAGGATTATCTTATAGTATTCACCCAAAGAATCTAATGCAAAAGAGTGCAGGAGATCTGTCCATGTACTAGAGACCCAAAGAATCCAGCTGAGGGCCTGGATCCCATGACAATGTGTCATGCAAGTCTGTGTCAAGGATTTGCACTGGGAAGGCCCAAAGCTCAGTCGTGGAAGCTAGAAAGTTCATGCCAGCAGGATGAAAGATCTGTGCCAGCAGGCTGAGAGATCTTCATTGGAGCCAGGAAGTGATGCCCAAGGTAAGGACCAGAGCTCCCCTGAAAAGAACCACAACCATTGTCAGAGACAGTGAGGACCCAAGCTCCTCTGATGATAACAGCTGAATTCATATCAGGAAAACCAGTGCAATAAGCTTCTCTAGGAAAATCAGCAACAGACCATCTTCCCCTACAATTCTCTTTTCATGCAGTTGGCAACAATCCTCAGGTGAACCTTCCACAATTAGAACCATGCTGATTCAGTTCATCTGGGTGTTACTAGATGACCATTAGTTAATCCATCACACACCAGCAGGTCATCCTGGCACAGGATCCTTGGATACCTTGTCAGTCCCCAAGGACATTGTGTCTCAGGGCAGGATACTCAGTTAACACACGGATTGTTGACTAAAGAAGCCATAGAAGATTTTATTGGAAGGTATGTCTAATGAGAGTCCATTAAGGTCCCAGCCCAACTTCACTTGTTGCCCAGAAATGCCTTGTGCTGTCTGAGGCACCTGGCATCCAGTATGTGCCTAATGGATGCTAGTTGCACACAGAGGTAATTTTGATTCTATTACTTTTGAATGTTCTGGGTAACTAAATTACCTTGTTCCTTGGACCCCTCCAAATCTTTCTTAGTTACTGTTTTCATTGCTGACACAAAATATCTGACATCTAAAATTAAAGGAGGAAAAGTTTATTTCACCTTATAGGTTTCAGAGGTTTCAGTCCATAATTAGCTGCTCCAAGGCAGGGTAGCATGGCAGAGGGACATTACACAGGAAAAACAATTCATGGCAGGAAGAAGACAGCAAAAATAGCAATCAGCAAGCAATGAAAATAGCCCCCTTTCTGTTTCTTATATTCTATCCAGATTACCTGCCCTCAGGGTGGGTAGTACTCACACCCAGGGTGGAGCACCCTTAATCCTAGCATGTCAATGTGAATCAACCCCAGCACCATATACTTAATACAGCATCAAAAACTCTAGATCTAGCCATCCCCCAAAAGTTCCACCTATGACCACATGAGACTTTGGGGGGACATCTAAAAACAAGTCATAACAAACCCCATTCATTCATTTGATATTCAACATGTCATTTTCAAGGACCAGGTATTGCTGTAGGTTATGTGTAGTGAACAAGACAAAGTCCTTGCTCTCTTGGAGCTCACATGCTTTTTTATTTTATTTTAAAGAGGATAAAACCAAGGAAAATAAAACAACAAAACCAATCAAAACAAACCAGTGTAAGTGATACAGGACTTCAAAACATTACAAAATCAGCAATAGTTACCATAATGCTTTTTGTTTTCTTCAAAATGGCTGCAGATAACTTTGGACATAGTAAAAATCAAACAGAACAGAATAGAATAGAAACAATAAAAACAAAACAATGAATGCAATAAAGAATTCAAAACAAGACAATAGTAAATCGAAAATGACTACCATAATATATCTTGCTATCATTAAAATAGCTGCCCATGCCATCGGATACAACAAAATCAAACAAAACAAAACAGAATAAAACCCAACCCAACAAAACAATGAATACAATATAGGACTTCAAAACAAAGCAATAGGGAATCAATAATGGCTACAACCCTCAGAAGGAGATCCTCCCTAAATGAAACACTGCATGCCGCTATCCTCTGAGCTGATAATCAGACCACTGGCTCTAGACCTGCAAGGTCAGTGAAACACTAAAGCATCACAGGCATCCAATTGCATTTCACCTCTCTAGCTATCATCATAGACTGTGTTTCTCTGGATCAGCTTGTCACTTATGGAGGGGTCAGGGTGGGGTTGGTTCTTCTTGTTTGGCAGCCCGTGTGCCAGAAGGGGCTGGGATCTGGCTGTCCCCACTCCAGTAGTGGCCTGTGCATGGCGCTTGTTCCCAGGCAGTGTTTGCTTCCTGGTGTGGTTTTGCTCTCTCTCTCCTGTGGTCCACAAATGGTGCTGACTCACAGGGAAAGGCATGGGTCTGGTTGTCCCCAGTCTGGCAGAGGCCTGTGCATGGTGCTAGTTCCCAGATGGGGCTTACTTCCTGGTCAGAGCTCACATTCCTCAAACCAGATACTAACCACATAACAAAAGGGGCTATATTCAAATAGAGATAAATGTTAAGAAAATGAAGTATGCTAATGGTCTAGAAATTGATGAAGTAGTAGCTATAGACAAGATGATCAGGTCATATTTAGGTCAGGCTGGCTGAAAGAAGTTGGGCATGAATTAGTTTGGGGAAGAACTTCCCAGGGAGATGGAACAACAAAGGAAAAGTCTTGAGTTTAGAGCTAATGTGGTTCAATCAAAGAACAGAAAGAAGGACAATGTGGCAGGCTAATGATGTGGTCAAGGCTCAGATAAACTGAGTGCCAGTTGGTCATGCATATGTTCAACTTTATTCTACTAGCAGAAAGAAGACTTGGGAGGCTTTCAAGAATCTGATTTTAGTTTTTAGCAGATCATTCCAAGAGATATTTGAAAGAGTGGAGTTTAAGAAATGGATCAAGAGGCTACTGAAATAGTCCAAGAACAAGTTGGCAGTGAACTGAACCAGGGAGAAGAGGACTACTACTAGTATGGGGTAGGACTGAGAGCTGGGCCCAGGGTTTGCATCAACAGTGTGAGCACAAAATGACTGTCAGCAAAGGAACAAACTTCAGCAAGAGCTTGAGTGACAGGGGTCTAGACAAAGAGACCGAGAGGCATGCGTGGCATACTCATGATAAGAATTGATTTCAAGACTGATTTTCCATTCTAATTGATTTTCTGCTTAGGGCTATAGCTGGAGACAGATTTGTGCCTGACCGGAGCCAGTGAGACAAGTAGGGGCACTAGTGAGAGGTGAGATGTGATACAGCACCAGGTGTCTGGAAGACCTGACTGTGATTTTTCCTTGTCTCCCCCAAAGCTCTGTACAGTACCCAAGCTGCAGCAGACCCACAGCACCTCCTAGTGCCTTCCCTGAGATTACCTGACTCATTTTCTTACTCTGTCCTTCTGCAAGGGGACTGTGAATGCTTAGTTCTTCTTCTTATCCTCTGTCTTTAAACACACATATTAGTTGGTTCTACTACAGGAATTTCACCAATGCAACTGTCACATACGTATGCTCTCTTAAGCTCCACTTTCTCTTCCATCTCTTTCCCAACTTGTATTATTCACTTTCCCATCACTGGAACAAAATGCTGAGCACTCACAACTTAAATGAGGAGAGGTTTATTTTGGCTCATAGTTCAGTCCACAGTAGGCTGGCTTCAAAGAGAAATGACATATTGGAAGGGCATGGTGGAGAAAAGCTTCTCACCCCATGGCAGTCAGAAAGCAGAGAGAGAGAGAAGAGAAGAGAAGAGAAGAGAAGAGAAGAGAAGAGAAGGGAAGGGAAGGGAAGGGAAGGGAAAAGAAAAGAAGAGAAGAGAAGAGAAGAGAAGAGAAGAGAAGAGAAGAGAAGAGAAGAGAAGAAAAGGAAAGAGAGAAGAGAAGAACTGGGGACAAAAATGCACCCTTTCAGGTCATGCTCTTAGCAACTCATCTCTTCCCATCTCTACAATGATAGTTTGATAGTTTTGGGGGGCTCTTTTAGATCTAAACCACAACACAACTCTTCTTCAAGTAAATATTTTCCTTCTTTTCCTTTTATTCTCTCTTGCTGTGGTTTGGACCTGAAATGTCCCCTAAAGACCCATATGTTAAAGACTAAGGCCCCAGTGTGGCACTACTGAAAAGCAGTGAAAACTTCGGGAGTTGGGGCCTAGTAGTAAGTCCTTCAGTCGTTGGGGGTATGCCCTTGGAGGGGTAGCAGGACCCCAGCCCTTCCTTTATGTCTTTTTTTTACTTTCCAGCTGCCATGAGGTGAGCTGCTTCCTCTGCCACAGGCTCTTGCTGTGACAAACTGTATTGCCTTTCCATAAATCTTTTTTTATAATTTAATTACCTCGGGCATTTTGTTATAATAATAGAAAGCTAACACATTTCCATTTCATGCAAGAGCTCTGGTTGGTCATAACCAGGTCCCCCAAGGGATAGAGCAGTTTGGGTGGTCTGTGCATTTTAAGGTGAAGGAAAAGCCCTGGATTTGAACTGACACAGAGAACCATGTCATTAACATTTAGAGTCATTGAAACAGCCCAAGGCTGCAATCAGAGCTTGTCTGAATGCCTCCCTTGATCTTTCTGCCATCTTATTATTTAAACCTGCTTGTCATCCTACTCAGTGTATCCTACTGTGTGCATCTGTCTTCAAAGTCTATTTTTTTATTCATTTAAAATTTTAGGTATAATCACCTGCCAAGGTTACTTTCTACCATTTAAAAAATTGTGAGAATAAGGAGGACTTCAGTTACATTGGTGTTAAATAAGCTATTGAGAACAAGTCTGGGAATTCAACCCAAGAAATTCCTGTAGAATGTTCTTTCCAGAAATGTTTATGGAGCATTTCGAAGTGCTAGACATTGAGCTGGGTGGCAGAATGAAGCGAACTTTGGTTTCTGTCCTCTAGGAGCTCACAGCATGTGTAAGAGTCAGAAGCAAGTTGAGTACAGCAGGATATTTGGCAGTATATTGTAATCATTGAACTTTTATTTCCCTCCTTCCCTTTGTCAAGCATATTCCTAGGCCTTGTATTTCCTAACCACCGGGGGATGTTTATAGGACTGAAGGAAGACTCTGCTTAGAGTTGGAGGTTCTTCTTGTATAGTGTAAAGGAGGAGAAGGGAGAGGAGGAAGAGGAAGGCAAGAACTAGAGGTCAAGGTCAGAGAGAGAACCTGACCTTAGAGTTCAAGAAGGCTGGAGGTTGGTAAGTCACTAGATTGGCTGGTGTTCCTACCTTGCTCAAAAGCCACACCTTAATGATACGCAATTCACCTGAGATTCTAAACCTTAAGAACCTGAACATTCTGAACCTCTACAGTCTTGGCCAAGATTTTGATGCCCCTCAAAATCAGAATCAGAGAAACACAGGAATTCAAGAGAGTTGGTAAGTGATGGCCTGCTCTCTGTTTGTATAAATAAAGTTTTACTGCAGTAAACTCATGGCCATTCATTTATAAACTTGCCTGTGACCACTTTTGAAATGCAAGGGCAGAACTGATGTACTTTTAATAGAGACTGTATTGTCCATGATATTAGAAATATTTACCATCTAGTCTTTTACAAAAAAAATCTTTGCTGACTGGCTTGGACTATACGCATCCCAGAAGAGACTGTGTGGGCCAAAACCTGCCAAGTACTTTCTTGAAGATTGGGCTCTGTAAGACCACATAGCTCATGTGTCCCCAGAAGGGTGGTTGCAGTTTTTAGAGAAGGTGTTCTGATAATGCCTAAAGTCTACTTTCCCACCAGTGCAGAAAGACAGGACCCAGAATTGGATTTAAGTTGACTTCAAGAAAATGATGGAATAGGATAAATTGCACCCTGGGGATTTGCATCTGCTTTGGCAAAATAAATTTTGCTATATTAGCTTAACTCTCCTGAGAATTCCTTCTATCAATTTCTTCCCCAGATTGCAGAATTCCCTCCTTGTTGCTACAGGAAAGCTGTTACAGAAAGAATGCACAGGAGAACAAAAGACAATGCCCAGCTTTTGCATTTCAAAGCAAATTTTTGCAAAATTTGGCACCTGAAATAATTTTAAAAGCCAAGGTTTTTTCTTTATAAGAGCCAAGTTTTTTTTTAATGGTTTCGAAAGCTTGAAGTCCAGAAGAGCTTAGGGTGTAAAGTTTATGGCATAATAAAGTTGGGAAGGGAGATTAAGAGGCAGTTTTATCATTATAGAAGAAATAACATCTCTCTGGGAAGAGAGAAAAACAAGGAGCTACAAGAGAAAGGTGACGATAAGCATTGCATCTGTTAGCTATTGCTGTCTAACAAATTACTCTAGGATGCAGTGCCTTAGAACAACACTCAGTTATTGTTGGACAGTGGTTAGTATAGCAGGGTCCTCTGCTCTGATGGCATAAATAAGGATGGGTGGATGGAGGTTTGGGGGTAGTTAAGAGGAACTCTTGCAAGAGGGTTTGTTCATAGAACTGGCAAGTTGGTGATGGCTGCTAGTGGGAGATCAGGTGGGGTGAGGTTGGGCTTCTCTTCATGAGTAAGAAATTTCTATGATTGCTTGGAATATTTTGTAGCAAATGTTCCAAAAAAGACAGTGGAAATGCATGACCTTTAACTGTCAAACCTTTGAAGTCACATAGTGTCTCTTCTGCATTACACTATTGTTGGAGACAGTCATGAAATCCTGCTCAGATTCAAGGGAAGGGAACAAAGACCCCAGCATTCAGTGGATGAAATACCAAGGTTATCTTTTAAGACAGTTGGGACCAGACACCTCATGGCCTCCAGCTTTGTGAAATCTCATCCATTCCATGCATATTTTAGGAAGAACCTTGTCTTCTGCCTTTTCTGGGTCTCAAGCAGGAAAAAGCAGAATAAACTCCAAGTGTGATGGGGGCCAGAAGCAGAGAGGACCCATGCCTCTGCTGCCAGGTTTTGAAGAGAAGCTCCCAAGTGGCCTGACTTGGAACAGTGGATAAGAGGTGGCTGCCTGTATCACCTGAGCAGACTGGGGAGAGGCTGGTTTACATCCTCAGCATCTCCCAGGGTGATGGGAACACATTCATCTCTATCCCAGGTCAGCACGGTGGGGACACTGAGAGTTTTGCATGGGGGATGAAGGGAAATGTGTGTCCATAACTAGAGACCAGAAAGCATTAAGAAATCCCTATGATGCCAAAAATGAACAATGATGTTGATTAAAGATAAGACAAGGTAGTGGATACCACAGGGATAACCAAGGACTGATTAGTCCCTCCTGTGTCTTAGTCTGTTTTCTGTTGTTATTACTGAATGCAGCAGACTGGGGAATTTATGAACAGAGGTTGGTTTGGTTCATGGTTCTGAAGCCCAGGAAATCTAGGAGCACAGTGCAAATACCTGACAAATACTTTTTCTTCATTGCCGATGACAGAGGGTTAAGACAGACAAAAAGAACCACCGGGTCAACTCTGCTCTTCATCTTTTTATAAGATCATTTTAAAAAATGTTGCTATTGGCATCCCACCCACATGACTTCATCTAATCCTAATTATCTTCCAAAGACCCCAGTTTTAGATCCCATTAACATATAAATTTGGGGATTAAGTTCCTAACACATGCATTTCTTGGAGGGTACAGTGAAACCATAGTATCCCTCCTCAGTGCCATCATACTATGGGAGTCTCCTAGGAAGGAGACGCAAGTGGAAGGAGTGGGCAGAAAGGGGCAGATGGAAAAATAACCAGAACAACTTTCAATTTGTAGAGTTCTTCCTGCAATGTCCAAGTTTATCCTCAGTTGAACTGGATTAGGTTTACTGTAGCCAGATACAGCAGGGACTCTGGAAAAAAAAATTCAGTTATAAGGAAGTAAAAAAAAGATTATGTTTTTTGCACACTTGGGTTTGTGGCTTTTGACATGGCACACCTGCTGCCAAGAGATACGTGTTGGGTGGGAGTGCCAAACAAGAACCACCAAGGAGATGAGGGCCAGGATCGCAGGAGGGCAGGTCGGCAGGGGTTCCAGGCAATGGTCTTTTGAAATGCCTGACCAGGCAATGGTCTTTTGCAGGATGCCTGACTTTCCTGAATCTTGGGAGAGTGAGGGGTAGCCTGGGGATAAACCCTCTTCTAAAAAGCAAGACAGAGCTGCAAAACTGAACAAAAAATGATGGACGTTTTTGCCTCACTGTCCAATTTGGCCCCGGCTGCATCAGCTCTACAAGCAAACAAACACTTGGCAGGTTCTTCCTCGAATGTCATTAGTTCCCCAGATGGAACAGCTGCTGCCAGGGCCCTGTGCTCCACCACCCTGGTGCCTGTTCCTGCGCACGCCTGGTTCCCCGGACTCTGGAGGAATTAATTGCATCTGTAGCGCAGTTCAGAGGCACTTTGGTGACTTTTGTTGGCGGCCAAGGGGCTCCCAACAGCCAAGCTAAACATGGCGGGGGAGGAAGTTGTTGGCCCAGTTCACGGCCTGTGAGCCAAGTTGCAATTAGGCAAAAGTATCTTCCTCAGGTGCCAGGCAGGAGCTGGGAAGCTGGACCTACCTCACAGCGGAGGTAGGAATGCGCCTTTTAAGGTAGAAGCAGTCTTCACGGGTCTTCTCTGCGCTTTCTGCATCTCTTCCGTCTGTACTTTCCCCAGTTGACTGCTGTCCCTCAAAGTGCATTCTTGTACCTGTGGTGGAATATTCTAGCGTTAACATGTTTCAAACTTCAATGTTTGTAGATAATTGACAATTGTTGAAATTAGTCAGGTGTGGTCACACTTGTATTTCCAGCAATCTGGGAGACTAAGGTGGAAGGATTGCAAATCAAGACTGACCTGGGAAGTTTAGTGATTCAGTGAGTCCTTGTGTCAAAAAAACAAACTCAACCAACCAGCCAAATCAATTACCTCCGCTCTCTCTCTCGCCAACATATAGTCAAACCCTGGGCAGATCTTGGTATACCCTAATCTCTGCACTTTTGAAACTAATATTATTGTTATTGTGATAAAATGCACCAAAGATAAAATTTAGCCTTTTAACCTTTTTTTTTTTTCAGTGTTGGGAACTGAATCCCTGGCTTTGCTTTTGCTAGGCAGGTGCTGTACCATTGAGTGGCATTGCCAGCTGTACGCCTCACTGTAGCAATTCTGAAGGGTTCAGGAGTTTTGTGGCATGCAGTGGGTTCCCATTGTTGGGCAGCCAGTCTCCAGAACTCTTTCTGCAAGACAGTTCTCCACCTGTGAAGCAGTTTTTCCTCCCCTTTTCCCCAGCTCCAGGTTTCTCTGGTTCCATGCCGTCTTTATGGGTTTGACTACAGCTACCTCATGTAAGTGGAATCCTACCATCTTTCCAGAATTGGCAGGTTTCAGTCCTCAGAGGTCATCCATATTGTAGCATGTGATAGAATTTCCTTCTTTTAAACAAATGGAACAGTATTCCATTGCAATATATGTGCAGTGCATTTTAGGTATACATCTGTCCTTGGACATCTTGCTTGTTTCCATATTTTTGACTACTGTGATCTATGTTGCAGCAGATGAGAGTGTACAAAAGAGACTCTGCATGTTAAACAGACTCCAAAAGGTGCTGTTCGTGTTGGATTTGGACTTCACTTTGAGCAGCCAGGCCCTAGTGGTTAAGAGCATGGGCCCTGCATTCAGATACCCTAAATCATTTCTTAGATTTGTGGTTCATTAACTGTGAGACACTAAAACAAGTAACTGAATTCACTGGCCTCTGTCTCCTCCTCTATAAAATGGGGAGAACATTGGAAGCTACCTTGAAGGGCTGGAATGAGTATCAAGTGAGGTGATCACATGTTAACTGTCAGCACAACGCCAGGTCTATGTTAGTTGATCCACATGAAAGCCACATTTACAGGCCAGAACTGGTCAAACATTGGCAATTTCATATGGTTTGGCTTACTAACAAGCTTTAAAAGTGGTTTAACAACAGTTATTGAACAATCTTAACATCAGCCCTCATTTCCAAACCACGGTTACTCATTTTCTTCTAGAACATGGGTGGTGTTGGGGGTTACTCATTTCCTTCTTTCCCTATCATCCTACCCTGACCGCAGCCAGTGTCCTAAATGCCACCATGGATGACCTTTCACAAGGTGAGAGAAAGCCTGTGGAGATTCCAGTGGTGTTCTTTCTTCTTTCTGCCTAGAGATAATTGTTTCATTTGTATACAATCTGCCCTTATGATTGTGATTTTAAGAGGTGACCTGATTTTGCAGGGCTTTGCAAACTTTGGGAACCAATGGAACATTTTTCCTAGGACAGCTGGCTAATACCATCACCTGCATAACGCAGGACCCTCCAGAACCTGTCCTCGAGTCTTCTCCCTTAGTTCTGCAGTCTCAGGGGTGTCTCATGTACCCCCCACCCAGTCCTTGTGGCTCCTAATCGGTGCCCTTTGGATGGCTTTCTGTCTGATAAGATGTGAGAGAGGGGACACTGTACTGATGTCTCTGAAATGCCAAGCCCTTACTGGGGCTGTTTGCCTCCCCTAAAACACAATCTCTTGAGGTGCTGAAACAGCACTGCCTTTGAGTCCTTGCTTGACGGACCCTAGTCCCAGAATGGGGAGAAGGACTTTCTCAGCTACTTTGAGTCTTTCCTCCTCCCCCTTCCCTCTCTATCTCCTCCCTCTCCCATTCTCCTTCTTCCTCTACCTCTTCTCCTTCACCTTCTTGCTCTCCTTCACTTCCTCTCCTCCTCCTCCTCTTTCACCTTCCCCTTCTTTTTTCTTCACAGAGAATAGAACACAGGGCCTCATGCATGCTAGGTGAGTGTCCCT
>RJWM01034793.1:0-19434 GCA_004363535.1 Dasyprocta punctata | reverse complement strand
CAGACAATTGCCACATGCCTGACATGACATCAACACAAATTTAATAGATTTTTAAAAGCACTTTGACACTGAATTATTAGTACCATATTTGCAAGTCAGGTGATTAAAACAGTTACCTTTCAAAGACTCAAAATTTCAATGACAGTAACAGGAAAATAAAAACCCAAAGTGATTTGATAACAATAAAAGATGTGTCCTAGTGCATCTTGCATAACCAGGTCTTTCTCCCATTTTTAAGTTGCATGCACACTTTTGGTACACTGTACATCGTGACAGCACTGACCTAAGTGAAGAATCCATTCAGTTTTCAAAAGATCTATTTTTCAAATATGTGCCTTCTACTTTTACACTTTTGTGTATTCATACAGAAATAAACATATATAACAAATGCAAAATGTTGTTAGGATTTACCAATAAGTTTGATCATCTATGTGCTAGATTTCAGAGGGGTCATTTTACTTTTTGTATTTTTAGAAGATTCATAAAATTCCTTTAAAATAATTTGAAACTCTCATTTAGGACTAGTTAGGAGATTTCAAGTCAGAATATTAAATACAAAATTAAGGCTAAGTCAACTGTGTGGTTAGCACACAAATAGCACATTTATGTCTTACATATTACTGTATCTTGCTATTTTCGCATTGTAAGATTCAAGTTGCTAATGTTGGCATATTGCATAATAGCTTATAAAAGAGACTAGGTTAAGTTGGCAGTAAAATAACCTCTTATTTAACCATGCCAAAGAAAGAGACCATATTCTAAAGATAATGTGCTAACCTTTCAAAATGAGTTGGCGAAATCACATTTTCATGTTTTCTTAGGAAAAATTGGCAAATGGACATTCTAATTCTTATGTAACCTCAGATAAACAAGAACATGAGTTGCCTAACTACTCAGAGACTTCAAAAGAAGTGTGAAGAAACACAGCACAAGAAATTAAGAAACAATGAATCCCTTTACTAATATACTTTTAGCCTCTCTTTAGGACATTGTACCAGTGCTCCTGAGAGAGACTCTGGAGACACGCTAAAATAAATAACTTCTTAAGGAGTATTTACCCTTACAGTGGTAATATGCAATAGAGTGACTTTACAAAATATTTAAAACATGTCCCACATGAGAATGTATTTCTCTTCTGAAAATATGAAAGTCAAAAGACTGCTGAACAAAATAAAACTAAGCAATTTTGCACTTTACATGCAGTTTCATGTAAATCAATGTAGCAAATATTTCTTTCTCATCAATTATTTCTCCTTCCACAAACATCATTTTTTCATGTGGCATAAATATGTAAATACCTTCACAGAAGGACTGTTTGGAAAATCTGCTTAACAAATGTTATAATAAAATCCTTCAGCAAGACCCGTATTCTTAGAACTGTGTGCTTAATAAACTACTTTCCATAGATTGAAAATATCTTTAAAAGTGTATAAATGTAAATTTTTGGAATTATTTATGCTGACAGAAGATAAACTACAGTGGAATTCTACCTCATTTGCATAGACATTATAAATGTAATATAGTGTGTTTAATCACTATGCTAACATCTTATAGAAGGGTTAGAAGGCATTAATGATGTTCTATTGAAACTCAGGACTGCAAGATTAATCACATGAGGAATTCTAGAATTAAAACAAATATTTTGTTCAATGACAATAAACAACTGACCAGAATATGATACAATCCTTATATACAAGGAATGCTCCATGAAATAATATAAATGTAGCACTTCAAAATATTTAACTTCTGCACTGAAATCCAAATAAATAATAAGCAATGGGAAAACATGCAAAAAATAATGGAGTAATGGCCAGAAACTGTGATTTTCAAAATAATGATAGAATAACAATCATGTCCTACTCCTAACCTTACAAAACTGAATCTCTCTCCTAACTTAAAAATTAATCATCTGGGATGGGATGTCTCTAAAATTAGATTGCTGACTTCTATTTCCTTAAAAAGAATACCTAACATAAGTTTAAATTTCTTAAAAACTAAGTCCATAAAAGACTAACTTCATAGATAATAAAATACTGAAGGTGATACAAAAATTTGACAATATCAATTCTAACATGCTAATACATACAGAGTGTAACGATTAGGAACTCTGGTAATCTATTTTTAAATGCATTTCTTTGATTTTAAAATGTCAAAATATAGCAATATTACATGGACACTTTTAGAACAATGACTACATTTCATGCTATTAAGTGTTTCTATAGATGTTATTTTTCTGCAGTAGCTAGGTTACACACAAATAGTTGCTTTTGTCTTTTCTATTTAAAGATAATTTCATCTTACTTCAATTGAAATAAGACATAAATGCAGAGTTGTGAGGGTGAATCATTATTACTAAAGTGCTTTTGAAAAATACACACCACCTTAAACCTCCATGGCTAGTAATAGCAGATTATGCAGTTTAAATAACCCTCTGCAGGTCAGCTAAAAACACAATGAAAATATATTGCACCAAGCTAGGAGAGAAGACAAACCTAAGAAGAGCTAAGCACCAAACATGAAAGTGCATTTCCCCTGTGGGCATCTTTCAACTCCATAAGAAGTGGACAGGCAGTATTTTTGACATTAGAACGAGACTGACAAAAACTGGAGTCCAAGGGATGCAAAGTGAAGGAAATCTTAGTAAAACCTCCTTACTTGCAGTAACACCCTGATAGGCAACACTACATATAAGAGTGATACCAAAAACACAGGGTGGATCAGAATAGGTTAGTCCACACAGCCCCAATTTTGCTCTTAGTCATCTGATCCTTGATTGCTACAACTCTTGGCCTTTTTTAAAAGTACACACAAAATTTCTCTGCAGGAATAAAATCAGTCTATCATTTCTATAATGCTTTCTATACAACCTCTGACATTCAAATAAAAAATAGTCATTGGGCACACAAGAGACAAACAGCAAGATCAAAAATGAAATGAAAGAACAGATGATGCAGTATACCACAGGGGTTATAGACAATGGGCTTCCCAAGCAAAGAGTTTAAAACCATCATGGATGATATATTCTAGGAAATAAAAACAATATGAAAAAGAGAAATGCAAAAATATTGTAAACTGCTTAGAATTAACATTGAAAAGTGGATGGGTTTAATGAAGACTTTTTAGAACCATCTGAAGAAAATATGAGAGAATTAGAAGACAGAACTAAAAATGACACACAGAATGAAACTCTGAGAATTAAAAGAAAGCAAACTACAATACCAAATAGAATCTACTGATAAACTATGAACAAACACTTTAAATATATTCTTATTAAAAAATGCGTAGTTTAGTGCCAAAAATTTCTGTATAGAAAAGACTTATTGGAAAATAATTTAGTCACAAATTTCACCAGTATTCTAAAGTATTTTGTATATTAATATCATAATATACAAAGGTGCTATAATACAAGGGTGACTTACAGAAACATAAGTATATATGCAATGCCTAGGAGATTAAAAGTATGCTCAAATGTGTCTAATAGATGAGGATAAAGACAACTTGGCTCAGTTTCCTTATAAGAGTTCCTATAATGCCTGTGTGTTTTTTTCTGACCCTTGGGTTTTCTACTTCGGAACAACATTCAGAAGTAGAGCATTTCAAGTAAGTATACACACTTGGTAATGAATAGTACTAATTATAATTTTATAAATAGACAATTACCAAAGAATCATAGAAAATTAATGAAGTAATCAAGTAGTTTTCTTTCACTGAATAAAATCACCGAATATAATTCCATGAGATTAATTAAATATTGCAAGATTTGCAAAGAACGAATCCCTTCAAATACTAAAATAACATCGGATTGGTTTTGCAAGTGCAACAAGTATCTAAAAATAAATTGGGAAATAATTATTTCACACTCTTTAAAAATCTTGTAATTTCATTAGAAATTGAAGTTTAGGAGCTATAATTTAGAGCAATACATGTAAGTTGCACATTGAAATTTTTGCTGTTGGACTAGACAGAAAAAATTCGTAACATTGCCTTGATTTGCAATGGAAATTGCTAAACATATTAGTATTACAACATGACTACACACTGTTTTTTAAGCTCTATTCCACCATCTCTCTATAATTCCTCACTATAGAATGTGCCACTCTGAACTAATGAAAGAGATCTGAATTTCTGTGTCTCTGAGATTAAACGAAGTTAAAAAAAAAAAACTGATGTCCAGAATTAAAACTTTGACAATTGGTTATGTTCAATACAGCTCAAAACTCTCAAATTCTACAATTGTTCCTTGTTTTTCTAATACATCCTTAATCACAGTTTCTGGTCAATCCACAACCCAATTTGCCCTTTCTTATCAACATATTAAAAAAAAAAACTCAGGGCAAGCAGTAACAAATATTTGTTATTTTAATCAGAGTGGTCAAATTAGTCAGCTCTAAAAACTTTATGTCTGTAAGACTAGGTTCACGAGATTAACAATAATGAGTTATACAGTTTACTAACAAAATCACAATATAACCAACATTAGTGAAAAAGAGGGAATAAAAATTGACTTTATTATTCAAGTGTCAATTTTTTTTAAGTATAAAAAATTCAGATCCCAACTAGAGAGGAATACAAAAGGAATGGCCATAATGCTCCATTTCCATATTTGCAGCCAGAACATGCATCATGTTTATTAAGCATGA
The DNA here is from genome assembly GCA_004363535.1 of Dasyprocta punctata. Classification (NCBI taxonomy): domain Eukaryota; kingdom Metazoa; phylum Chordata; class Mammalia; order Rodentia; family Dasyproctidae; genus Dasyprocta; species Dasyprocta punctata. Next base: position 14,794 of record RJWM01034793.1, on the reverse strand, counting down.
AAAAGGTCAAATCATTTTTTTGAAAAGCAGTCCCAATGAAAGCAACTGTGAGCTAAAATTTCATAATTCATTGTATAGATCACATTTATGTATGCTTTGTAGAACTAGCCTCTGAATTTCATTACAGTATTTATTGAACAATAATTTGATTCAATATGCATAGACAAAACAAGCAAAATGCTACATTCTCTATATTAAAATGTAAAATAAACAAGATCAAAGTAATTATCGCATATCATAAACATACAGTAATAAAATTTTTGAAAATAAAAATACTTTCAGGCAGTCTTAAAATTAATGAGTCAGAGACATTACAAATCACTGCCATGCAATTATAATTCACTGTTCTGGTTTCCATTTACCATTATTACAGGATGACCCATAGAACAGCTTAAAAATATTGAGATGTGTTATGTACATGTACCAACTTCCCACAAAGAATGGAGATATTATGTACTACACACATACACTAATAAACTAAACTAAAAGAAAAAAATCTTTAATTTTTTAAAAAGAAAAATTATTTTAAAATCTGACAGGTTTAAAAAGTTTTCCTTAGAGCAATTATTACACCTGAAATAGTTTACATTTTGACTAGCATAAAACTTATATAATTTGAGGTAACTGGTCAACTGATCAAATATGATCCCTACTGCAACACCAAGCATTTCAAATGAAAGTTTCTCCCACTTATATTAGGGACATTCCCATGGTACCAAGTGAGAAAGCATTTCAAAATCAAATTAATATGCCAAAAAAGAATCCTAAACCATGCAAATACTATAAATTAGTAATGCAGCTAAAATTATTACTGTGGATTTATTATTTTTAGTTCTCCTTTTGCATTCTTATTAAATCTGTATGGACATTTCCTCTTCTGATTTAATAAAACTCTCTGATTCATAAGACAGAGCAAATGTTATATCCCACAAATGAAAACATTGATGAGTACACTGTAAAATAAAATTCCCTGGTTTTGATCTCTGGAAATTTAAGTTTGCTTTGAAAATGCTGAAACCAATTTCAAATGTGATATACCCTACCAAAGAAAATTCAACATAGAAAAACAGTCCCAAACAATAAGATGTTCAGCTGATAAGCCTGAAAATTCAAGAGCTGATATAAAGTATGTCTAGAAAATGTGTATTTGTTTGCAGTTTGCAGTAGATCTGAGGCAGTATTCCTTTAGTGTGCTTTCCTGACACCGGTCAAACTGTCATTCATATATTTGAATAACAATAATCATTCTCTGGGGGAATTTAAACATTTTTCTTTTTAATGGTTCATACTTTCCTATTTTCACCCCTGGTAAGAATGATCAGAAAACTCTTTGAGTTTTTTAAATGGTCAGATATAAACATGTATGTGCACATTAAAGAACAGCAATAAAAAGAACAACTTTGCACTAGGTTCACTTTTGCTATATCCCCTTTTCCCACGGTCCTCTATCAGTCCCTTGGAGAAAAGCATCATCTTGAATTTTCTGTTAATCACTCCCTTTTTTTTCTTTACACTTTTTTTTAATCAATGCAGATATATCTAAGTAGCATATTTTTTTTTTCAATTTTGCCAATTTTGAACCTATAAAATTCTTCAAAGATGGTTTGATATTTTTTACATTCCTCCATGGCAGTGTCAGTATCTTATGGCTTTCATCTTCCCAACTGAATGGTACAACATGGTATAAATATATCATGGTGTACCATTGAACTGTTGGTAGATATTTGAGTTATCTCAAATATGAAGCCATTATGAAAATTATTGCTGTGAATAATAAATGTGACTTCTTTACATGTGCCCAAGTACTTTGCTGGAGCAAACATCTAGGAGAGAAATCGGTAGGTTGAAGGATATGCACAAGTTACACTTTCCAACTGCCAAGTGAATCCTATCATGTATAACACCACCAGCTAAAAGTGAGACTTCCTGCTGCTGCAGGTCCTCATACACAATTATACTGTCAGACCTCGAAAGGTAAATCAAACTAAAACTCAGGAATGCTATGTCAGTCATAGTATTAATTTATATTAATCCAAGTACTGATGAGGTGAACCAAAAATACTGTTATTGGTTATATGCAAAAAATAGTCTACTAATTTGTAGTTGTCTTTTATTATTTTTAGGTGTTCTTTCATAAACAAAAAAATTTTAATGTAATAAAGTTTACACATATTCTTTTACTATCTGCAATGTTCGATCTGACTAGTTCACACAAATATCTTTCCCTACTCTAAGTAAAAATGAATTAATTACATATTTATAGTTTCATAGTATGTCTTTTCACATTTAACTCACCTGGAACTGATTTATACATAGATTACTCACAGAGCAGAGAAACAACTTCGATTTTTTTCACATGGTTAGGTAGTTATTCCCAAAAAAACAATTAATTGAGTAACCATCCTTTTCCCAATGATCAACATTGCTTTAACAGCTTATCAAATGTTCCTTTTCTCCAACGTACTATAGTCTCATTAAGATGTAGTTAGAATGATATCATTTGTAGACCTCTTTAGTAATACTGTGTGTGACAAATGATTGGTGTTGTAATAGTTCCAGAGGGGGAAAATCCCTTTTTTGCATTCTCTCTATATTTCCTTTTGGAATCCCGACTGAACATACGTTACAGATTTCCACTGTCTCCTCAATCCTACATCCATAGCTTATGTTTTACACTATAATGCTCACATTTCCCCATTTTTACTTCTCCAGCTCAATCACTGAAAGTTCTTCAGTTCTAATTTTTAGTGTATGAATTCTTGCTTCATCTGTGTCTAAATGGCATTTGTATCTGTCTACTGAGTTTTCACCTCTTTTTTAAAGTATATGATTGTTTTGAAGGTCTCTGGTTGTTTTTCATATTTACTTCGTCCTTCCTCATATTTCCCAGTTTCTCTTTTCTTTCTTTAATTATGTTAAATACTATCAGTTTAAATCTACATTTAATAATTTTGACATCTGGAAACACTACAGATCTATTTTTCTTCATGTATGGTTTCTACTGACTCTGAACCATAGTACCTTTTTCTTCTTTGCGTGTTTTTTTTTTTTTTTTTTTTTTTTTTTTTTTTTTTTTTTTTTTTTTTTTTTTTTTTTTTTTTTTTTTTTTTTTTTTTTTTTGCTGTTGTTTTGTTTGTTGTTGTTGTTTTAAGTATTTGTCACTCACTTTACAGAGCACTTTATCTGTGAACATTCATTGAGGATATAATGGAAACCGATGACTTCCGGAAAGGAATAGAATTTTTCTTTTCCCACTATATTGCTGATTACAGAGCACTGAAGTTAAATTCACCAATTAAATTTTTTAATCTATACATAGTGCAATTAGAACATCCCAATCTTTCCTCTAAGTTCACTTATGGGCTTAATAGTTTTTTAAAAATACTTTCATAAAATTTTAGATACAGTATTTTAATAGTTGTAATCAAAAGTGCCACTCAGGGTATCTAATTTGCCACAATACCAGAACTAGAATTCACACATATTTTGAGCCCTTGTTCTCCCTGCATTTCTTTTTTAACTTATAGTTGGTGAGCTGTTCTAAAAGGGCTGCCTTGAATCCTCTACATACAACATTTCTGGCTTACAAGCCATCAGCAATAATGATGGCTCTAGAATGTGTCCCAGGAGTCTGGTAGAAATGCAGGTAGATCACCATGACTATTGCCAGAGGTAGGACTGAGATTGCAGAAAGTCATTGGTACCAAAAAATGTACAACACGTCCAATGCTAGATTTTTCACAGTTTCTACAATTTCCTCAGTTATTTGGCTCCAGCTATTAAGCTTTGTCACATAAAAATTTTGCAAAAAACTCTGAGTTCTTAGGTTTCATATAGAATATTTGTACTTCTACCTACAGCAACCTGTCCAGGTCCTTCTTTTCCTTACTTCTTATTTATTTTGAGATTTTTTTTCCTTTTTCCTTTTTTCTTTCTTTTTTTTTTTTTATTTTGAAACAGTCTTGCTTTGTAATTTAGGCTGACCTTGAATTCATTACGTAGCCAAGACTGGCCTGGAACTTGTGGAGATCCTCTTGCTTTATCCTCCTGAATGCTGGGATTACAGGTATGCACCACCACTCTTACCTTGTTTGCTTTTTGAATTATCTCTTAGACTCTTATCCTCACCATCATCAACGATCAAATATACTGACTTGGTCACTAACAGTACAATTTCCTTGGCCTAATCCTTTAGTTCTTTCTTCTCTCTTTTTTACTACCCCTTCCACATGCCTATTCCCATTTTGTACCATATTTCATTTTTCATTTCCTGGATCTGAGTGTTGTTACTAGTCACTCCTTTTCCTCTTTCAGCACCTGACTGATCTAGGTTTATAAATTACAGTAAAAGCATTCAGAAGAAAATTTCTCGTCTCCTTTAGCAAAAGGCACATGTACCACTCATACCGGATTGTAGACAGGGTTACCTGAATTGGTCTTCCATCAGGTGTCAATACCTCCTCTGAAAGTTCCATCATCTTCAAGGCCATCAGAGCTATCGGTTTGGCATGGCAGAGGCTTTTCCTGTGTAGTCCTGCTGCAACGCAGTATGCATCACCTATTGTTTCCACCTGCAGCAATCAGATGAACCAAATGCAAACATATGATAATGAGCCTGCACAGAAATAATTAGTTATCTGCAATCACAAATGTTGCTGAAAAACATGTCAGGAAAACATCAATAAATTAGGCAATTAGACAACTGAGTGTAATCACAGTAGAGTTTACAAACAGCTGCAATCAAATACTGACATCTCACTCCAGGTCTGTTCATTATAAACATAGATGATCATTGAAATTAGAAACAACTGGAATATGAAATAATTACTCCCCACAAAAATAAAATCATGAGTATTTACCAGATAATTTCTGAATTATGACCCTTTCAAGAGCTTCACTGTCATCTTGTTCAAAGTTTCAATAGTCCTTCTTTGGAAAGTCTGATTTTCTGAATTTTTCCACCTTCCCAATTGGTATACACACACACACACACACACACACACACACACACAAACACACACACACGCACATACACAAAAAAAATCTGTAATTTGCTATAATTTGCTGTCAGGTTTGCTTCCTACTTTTTTTTTTAATAATTATGATACTTAAAGTTTCTTAAAGCCATGCTCAATACTATTGTATCAAGTGTTTTATATACATTATAGTATGTCTCTTTTTATCTTCAAGACTATTCTAAATAAATAGAAGAAACTAGTATAAGTTATATTTGAGAGATAATAAATTGAGGTGTGGGGACCCAACCATGACCATACAAATAAAGGGTTTATAAAGGTCTCAAGGACATTTCCAGATCCGATTTTAATTCCATCATCAGCATCCATCCTGAATGACAGTTGCTATTGTCAAATATTTAAAATATGTGCCCAAGATTAAAGTTCCCAAATTTCCAAAGCACAGAACACTGTATAAAAGTTAGACATAACTTACTTTTGGAGAAAATGTTCTAATGATCTACTCTAGATATGGTGGCAAATCCTCAATAGTTGTATTATTAATGAGGATGATGTGATAAATATTGTATTAAATGCCCAATTCCAATATCACATTTTCTGTAAAGCTTTCAATGGTTCATTCATTAGTCCATAATAAAGGAACTGATATTTTTCAATATTTTATTTCAACAGAATTTCTTTACCTTTCTGCAATAGGACTTACCATAGGTTACAATCAATTTTACCTATGTATAAATAATAAATAAGTATTCCCATCTAAGATGTGAGCACTTTAAGCGACTACCATATATTTTTCATCTCTGCATCCACAATGCTTAGCATAGTTATTTAGCAAGTATCTAAAAAATGAATAAATAAGTTAACTAATCAGGCGAACCATGATATCAATACCAGTCATTTTAATTATTTGCTTATTTTTACTATCCATTTCATGAGCACCGTGGAGATCTTTGTGCTGTGTAGATCCCTACAAGAAAAAATATGCCCAAATGACTCATTTATATTTTATTCTATCAACTAAGATTTAATATCAGTAATTAAATTTTATGTGAATGCATTGTAACACCACATTATTTTAAAAAGCTATTTTAAATTCTTTGAGCACTAGCTTAGAAATATTACAAAAATGCTTAAAAAGCTCCTAAGACTACAACTACCAAACTTGATTATCAGAGTCTCATCACTTGATTATCAGGAAATATGCATAAAATGATTAAATACATTCAGATCTATCAAGATACTAAAATATTTCACCTCAAGACTTGTTTTCTGATGCCAGAAAAATGGAAATAAAACTATACTTAATTTATGCTGGAAGAAGAGAAAGACAATGTAATGTATTGGCAGAAGTTTTATTCCAAACACTAAAATATAGTGCTCCAAAAGAACTCTCACTGAGAAAGTTAACTTGTAAACAATAAATATCCAAATATGACTATTTACTATTTTCCCCTAGTAACACATTCTCCATTACTAATCTTCAAATTATCCCATTCTTTTCTACCATTACACAGTTCCAAAATCTAAACTCCTATTAGTTGGATATGTTGAAATTAACTTCTGATTTTCAGATATCAGAACTCCTGGGCAGTAAATTATCTGCACAAATTGAATTGCTTTGTAGTCACTCTGAACATATAAATTCATGGAACATTATCTCTTCTTAGAATTTTTATCATCCTCCTCCTCCTCATCATCATCTTGAACATCATTTCCATTACTTTTTCAGCACAAAACATTGAGTTCCACTAAAGATATCATTTTTTTAGAATTTGCATTACAAGAATTCATAACATTTAATTATATGTTTCAGCTTTTTCTTAGGAGGATGTAATGTAGTAGCATGGACAAGATGAATCAATAAATGATACAACAGATAAATGTGTTATAAAATCAATGAATAAATGAAAAACAAAATCAAAATATGCACAATGTACATAAAACAAATTCACATTAAAACTCATACATAATCATGTAAACGTTTTAAAGCATTTAGTTTCCAATGATTTGAAGGCATCTACTTATCAGAAATATCAGGACAAAGACGGCATGCAAGAAAAAAAAAAAAGAAAGAAAAAAGACATCAAAATACAATGAGATGTTATGTTGTGAAATTCCCACTTATTTATAAACATTCAACATACAAACAAAATCCCTAAACAGCTACACACAAGCCTCCCTCCTTGAGTCAGCACCATTTGTGGACTGCAGAGGGAGAGAGCCAGGCCTCACCCGCAATGGGAGGTGATCCACTCCTGGAAACCAGCGCCATGTGCTGGCTGCTGCCGGAGTGGGGACAGCCACACCTAAGCCTCTCTCTGAGTCAGTGCCCTTCGGGGACTGCAGAGGGAGAGAACCAGACCTCACCAGGAAGCGATTCTGGCAGGAAAACCATATCATTTTCATTGTTTTGTTGGGTTGGGTTTTATTCTCTTTGGTTTGGTTTGGTTATGTTAAATCTGATGGCATGAGCAGCTATTTAAAAGATCTCAAGACATATTACATTGCCATTTTGGATTTACTATTGGCTTCTTTTGAAGTTCTTTATTGCATTCATTGTTTTGCTTTTACTGTTTCTATTCTATTCTATTCTGTTTGATTTTTTCTATGTCCAAAGGTATCTGCAGCTATTCTCAAGACAACAAAATGCATTATGGTACTATTGTTGGTTTTGTAAGGTCTTGAAGTCCTGTATCACTTATACTGGTTTATTTTGATTGGTTTTATCCTGTTTTATTTTCCTTGGCTTTATCCTCTTTAAAATAAAATAAAATTTTTAAAAAAGTAAAAAAAAAATCCCTAGAAGATGTTGATTTTATAGACTAAGCTAAATTGTGTGGCAGTAGTTGTATAACTTCCAAATCTGAGTGTCTTAAAACAAAAAGGGTGTTCTCCTTTGTGGTAAATATTTATGAGTGTTCAGAAACTGAGTGGAGAAGAAACCCTGTGATACATTTCTTCACTCTAGGAATAAGGTTAATAGAAAATCCACATTTGGAACTCATTGTCATGGCAGAGGAAAAGAGGTTCTGACAAATTGCACTGGAACTCATAACACTTCCTTCCAAATAAGGCACATGTAGCTTGTTCTCAGGATTCGTTCACCAAAGCAAGTCACATGGCCATATTTAATGTAAACGGGACAGAAAAATGTGAACTACCTTGTGCACGGAAGAGAGAGACAAATGTTTGGTGAATATCATTAACAAGAGAGAGTATGAGTGAATAGGTAATCACTTCAAATATGCAGATGCCTGTAACATGTAAACAATATATTTGTGTGACACTTTTCTTTCTTTCCAGATACATTCAGCATCTTAACCTAAAAATCTTGGAGAAACTACCACCTTAGTAATGTGACTTCTCCCTTCATCAAAGGCAGTTCTCTGTAAGTGTAACAGAAATAAATACATTATATGTGAACATCTTAGTTGATCTCTTTCAAAATAACTGGCTGACTTGCTTCACAAAGGGCAGGAAAACATAAAGCATTCTATATCAATTCCAGCTGCTCTCGAGCTTATTTACTTAGGCTACACCACAGTGAAAAAGTTAATACTTTAAACAGACTATGCATAAACTCTTTAAAACATCAACTGTGTTCTGAGGTCCTTTATAATTACCTCAGTGTTTCTATGTGGTTTTAAATATAAGAAACATCGTCTAAAATAGTGCATCTAATTTATTTTGAGCAGCTCCCGCCTGTTCTCCCACAACACTGCATAAAGATGGCTAAACTAAGCATATAGTGGGAAAAGGATAATGCTTATGCAAATGTTTGAAAAAGGTGATATCATATCTGAACGTAAGAGGAGGCTTAAGAAAAATATTATGTACAACTTCTGCCCCACATATTGTCATAGAAGCTTTTATAAAGTTTAAAGAATTCACTTCCTTACATACCTTTTCTCAACCTTTTAGGATCCAAATCTTCATATTATTCCAGAATAAAGGCAGCATAAATAAATTTCATAGAGCTGTGTACCCACCTCATCTATATCCTTTATTTTAGTCTTAAATCACTTAAAAGAATTGGTTTTAGATCCTAACAGAATCTCACTCCCAAACATAGATCCCCCATTCTGCTAGGCTCATAATCTAGAAACAACTGGATAGTTTCTATCTCAGGACCCAACCCTCACTTTTTTCAAGTTTTATTGCCTTATTTCTGAATCTACAACTTTTTCCTTCTTTCTTTTTTCCTTTCCTTTCCTTTCCTTTCCTTTCCTTTCCTTTCTTTTTTCCCTTTCTTTCTTTCTTTCTTTCTTTCTTTCTTTCTTTCTTTCTTTCTTTCTTTCTTTCTATTTTTCTTTTGTGGGATTGAGGTAGGATCTAAAGCCTTCTACCTGCTTGCACAGAAAAGATTTCTATCACCATCATGATATAAATCGCATTGGTTAGTGTGTGTGGAGGTATATTTGTGTGTGTGTTTGTAAGTCTATATGTCACCGCCCCCACACCCCCATAGAGATTCATTTAACTTTTTACCCCTGAACCATATTACAGTATGAGAATACTTAAAGAGTTTTACTAAACACTTTTAAATGCATCAAGTTCTACATTTAGGGATTAGTAATGTCTAATGTCCCTTACAAAATTGTTTCGAATGCAGAACTCAGTACCACTTACATAAGAATCACCAGAGGATACTTTTGAAAAATCCATCCAGAGGCCCCACCTAGCTTTACTAAATCAAAATTTAGGTATAATACAGTTAATCTGCATTTTCATAAACTTCCAAGTGCTTTTTTATTATTCCCTAAATTTGAAGACTTCTGGTATGTGACATAAGATCAATACAATATTTACACAGATACTCACTTCTTCTCAAGAGCCAAAGCACTTTTAGAAAGAAGAGAAGCACTCCCTCCCCTGAACACTGGCCGCTACCATGTATTCCATGTCTCCGTTCTACTCTATTCATAGGGGTAATAAGCTTTCCCAGACATTCTCATATTTGTCTGAACCATACTCAACTCCTAGCCCAAATATGAGCATGTGTCTCTGCGTTTGTCTCTGTCTCTGTCTGTCTCTGTCTCTCTCTCTCTCTCTCTATCACTTACACACACACATACACATGCATACCCCAAATACTAAGAATGACTTGCCACAGTTGATATTCAGTGATCCAAACAGTTTCTTGAATTCAGTTAAATACATCCAAGGGAAATATACATAATGACTTAACAATTCAAATGGAAATAATTATAACTAAAGATTTACTGATAATGGTATCTCAAAAACATCCCTTTACTCTTTAAAAAAAAAAATCTAATTAAACTTATTTTGGTTCATGTTTTTGACCCAAATACTTCTTTCAAAGATGTCTCTTTAGTGCTAAGCTGATACAACTTGGGAAAGGAGGTCACTGATATAAATAGAACAATGATTTAGCCTGAGAATTACTCTCAGATGAGGAAAAATGGATTCCAAATGACTGCCTATCAAAGAAAGCTCTTCTTCCAATAAAACCCTTAGTAGATCTATCATTATAAATTACAGATCCAACACAGGAATTCCATTATGTGGAAAATACTGATACCAAGCTCCAGGCCATTTATCATAAAGGCTATTGAATACTGAGGTATATTAGTAAAGAAAAATTCATTGTACTATATGATCCAATTTTGATTTCAAATCCTCTCATTAGATGTGGGCAATTAAGAAATTTTCTTGTCTAAACAGCTCCTAAAATGCTCAACAATAAGACTCCAACTGCCCAAGTTCAGACCATTATCATTCTAATTCACACTGTTCCAATCAAGATGCAGCACTGAATTTTCTTTGCCAAATGTTTTTACATTTTACTACTGTTCTAATGTTAAAATATGTTGCTCTACCTGAGTCAATACACTCATCTTTTATAAGATAATTTTTAAGAGTCTGTTTTTTTAAGACCAGTTTTCTAGAGATTCCTGAATTGCCAGAATTTTAAACATGGCCTCAGAGAATATTAAATATCTGCTACACTTTCAATTAACACATAAGAAGTGATAAATGATGTTAATTGTCACAGAAGTGAATAACATGGTCTAAATAACAAACCAAGTAAAAACATTTCAGTTTAAGAATTTGTTTCTGAAAGAAGATAATATAAATACTATTAAATCTAAACACTATTCTTAGATATTTGTGTAACTAATACTTTCCATCCCCTCAGATTAAATCTAGTTTTAGAAAGTAAATCTTCCTTAGGCAGTCAAATTCGTCACAAGTCTATCTCTCATGCCATATCTTTTTTGAAGGTATACCCTATCTTTCATCAGAACATTATCATTTCTTTTTTAGAATGCCAATAGAATTTCATGTACTTTCTCAACTATCATTTGTCTATATTGCAAATAATTTAGCTTTGAAGCAAGGACAATGTCTTAGTTATCTTTTTAAATCCTGCAGGAACTACCATAGTAGACATTTAGAGAATGACTATGGATGTTATAAATATCTTAATATTAGATTATGATAATCATGAACTAGAACAATATAGATGAGTGAATCAGCTTTTGAAGTCAAAATCATTGTTGTATGAGTCTAAAATATTCAATCTGCTCACACTGGCTAAAACAAGAACATACTGAGGTGATCAGATTACTTCCCTGAATGATGGCATGGAAGTGTCTATGTTACTTACTAAACAAAATTAACCATTTGCTTCAGAGTTCCAACACTGACTTAAACTCTTCTTGTATGTGACTTTCTTGTCCAGGAAATGCTGCCATTAATTATGATTTGGGTTATGACTATAACTACCCTTTTGTTCTCTTATCCACTTCCCAATCTTAAGAGTTATACCCCACACTACATTTTTTCACATTTTTTACAATTCTATTGGTACATTTTAGACATATATAATGACAACATTCATCATAGGGAATTTATACATGTACATATATATTTTGATTCTTTTTTCCCATTTCCCTCCCCTCTTTTCAGTCCCTCTCTCCTACTTATTTACAAAAGCTTGGTTTCCATATTTTTCTTCTATTCTCTTTTTTCCCTTGTCCTTTCTATCCTCTCTCCCCCTTCCCTTGTTTTCCTTCTCATTTGAACAATTTCTTCCCATTTCTCAATACCTATTATACATTTTGGTCCTTATTTACATTTTTAGTTTCTCACATGACAGAAACAATGTGGTATTTAAATGTGTGTTCAATTTATTTCACTTAAGAGTATGTCTCCAAGATCTGGCTATTACAAATTGTGCAGCTATAAACATGGGTACACATATACAACTGTGGTATAATATTTTCAATTCTTCTGGGAAAATACCCAAAAGGGGAATGGCTAGATTGAATGGGTCTTCTAATCCTAGTTTTTTTGAGGAATCTCTATACGGATTTCCACAGTGGTTGTACCCAAATGCCCATCCTTTGAGGAATGGATAAAAAAGATGTGGTATTTTTATATAATGGATACTATTCAGCTATGAAGGATAACCTAGAGACTTTTATAGGTAAATGGATGCAACTTGAGACCATATTCATGAGTTAAATAAATCAGACTTGCATTTGTAAACATTGTATTGTCTCCCTAGTGTAAGAAACTGAAAGAGTAAATAAGATCCAAAAGTTACAAGAGATATAGTGAAAGGGAAAGAAACTGCTCAAAGGGAAAGAGCAACTGGGATGGAGGAAAGAAAAGAAGGAAGGAGAAAGGGAAAAAAAAATATATATATATATATACAAGATAGCAAAGATAATCGTATCACTTATTTTTGCTTCATGGAAAGGAACAGCACACATAATGTTTGATCAATTTTGCAAGCTTGTATGTGGTAATGTGAGCAACTATTTTGAAGACAACAATCTGCAATATAACAACCTATTAAATTCCTATCATCTTGTTTTGAAATTCAACATCACTACTGTTTGTTTTTTTATTGTTGTTGTTGCTGTTGTCATTTTGTTCTTGCTGTTGTTTTTTGTTTTTTGTTTTTCTGTTTTTTCTTTAAAATAAGAATAAAAAGAGAAAGAAAGAGAGAGAAAGAGTATATCTCAGTGCATTCATTTGCTAGAAATGTCTGAAACTTATCTTCTTTATGGCAGAGTAATACAGACATGGCAGAGTAATACAGATAGATGAACAGTTGATATGTATTTGGGCTGTTTCCAAGATTTAGCTATTACAAACTGTGCTGCTATAAACATGGGTGTGCATTTATTGCTGTGGTATGATGCTTTAATTCTTTCAGGAACACACCCATACCACATTTAAAATAAGCAAATCTACTAGTTCCATCTATGCAAAACTCTTTGATGATTTCTATTTACTCCTCTGATTAAAATCAAAATCTTTGAAATATCTATAGTTCTGGCTCCTACCTAATCTGTATCTTTATCTTGTGCTATTCATCTTCAATCTTTAAGGTTCAGCCACACTGCTTTATTTATTGACTCCAACTTCATCACTTTTTTATAATTTTTTTTTTTTTTTTTTTTTGCACCGGGGATCGAACTCACAACCTTGCACCTGCCAGGCAGGTGCTTAGGCCAGTGAGCTAAATCTCCAGGCTTCATCACTTTTTTTATAAAAAATTTAGTCTCTGATTCTACTGTTTAGAATCTTCTTTCACTATTCAACCTACCAACTTCTACTAATCATTTAGACCTCAATTTACACATCAGCTCTTCATGAGTGTCTTCATGCACTCCACAGATCAAAGCAGGTATCGTTACTAAATGCTGTGATAACATCATATGATAGTTTAGTCACTCTTTTACTGAGTTTGTAATTACATACTTTTGTGAGTACATCTTAAGTTCTGTCTTCCTCATTAAATGGCAAACTCCACTTCTTAAGATTTTGTGTGGAGGCTGACACACGGTAAGTTCTCAGGAAACATTTCTTTAAGATATAAATGGGTGAAAATGCTCAGACAAGTTTTGAACTCCTTAAGATCATGCAACTTGAGACCTCTTAGAGAATGTTGTTAGAGTGGAAAAAGTCTAAACAATGCTAAATTCATCACAAAAGCAGTTGTCTTTTTAGGTTTTCATTTTCTTCTGATAAAGACAGAAGTATTTGCTTTACAAAGTTACTGAAAGGATTAAATGAGAACTTTATACATCTCCAGTAATAATCATAATTTTAACTAATTGATTATTAACTGACTGTGTAATTATTTAATGTCTATTCCCAAAGCTCTGCTATGGGCACTTAAAATTTAAGAAGACTCAAATAAATAAAATTATAAAAGGAAGCATGAATAACAGATACTACAGAGGTGCAAAGGATCACAAAATACTATAATGAGTAACTATATGCCAAAAAAATGGATAACCTAGGAAAATGGATAAATTACTACAAACTTACTAAGAATGAGTCATGAAATAGAAAATACGAACAGATCAAAATCAAATATATTGAATCAGGAATCAAAAACCTTCCAATAAATAGAAGCTCAGAACTTGACGACCTCAAATATAAGTTGTAACAAACATTTAAAGAATTAATATTAAACCTTTGCAAATGTCAATAAAATTAAAGAGGAAAAACACTTCCAACTCATTTTGTAAACCATCATAACTCTAATCTCAAACTGAGTTAAGGACACAATAAGTAAAGAAAATTATGGGCCAACATGCCAACTGAACAGAGACACAAAATTCTCAGCAAAACACTACAACCTAAACAAATTCAACAGCACATTTAAAGGACCATGCACCATGATCCCATGGGATTTATTCCCAGGAGGCAAGGATATGAAATGCTTAACTTCTTCAATCAATTAGTGTGATATACCACATTAATAGAATACAATAAAGTACTACTCAGCCATAAAAGAGTGATAAATTGGAGTCATTTACAGGAAAATGGGA
>RJWM01034792.1:0-19432 GCA_004363535.1 Dasyprocta punctata | reverse complement strand
GATAGGAAAACATGTTTGTGAACTGGCAGATGCACTTTTTGATTTAATCATAAAAGATGATATCTTATAAATGAAGTAAAATTATGAAATATTAAATTCTTGATAGCTGGACATGGTGGCACATTCCTGTAATCCCTGCATGCAGGAGGCTGAGGCCAACCTGGGCTGCATAGTGAGTTCAAGACCAGCCAGAACTACGTAGTGAGACCCTGTGTCAAAAATTAATTAGTTAATGATAAGGCAGATGCGGTGGTACATGCCTTTAATTCCAGCTCCTGAGGAGACTGAGATAGGATGATTGTAAGTTTGAACCCAGCCTCATCAATTTTGCAACTTAGTAAGACCCTGGGTCAAAATAAAAGAGCAAAAAGGATTGAGAATGTAGCTAGGCACAAAGGCTCTGTGTTCAATCTCCAGTATTACTAAGTGAATGAATGAATAAATATGTAAATGAGGAGGGAGAGAAAAAAGAAAGTTAATTCAAGGATAGACTAGTAGAACCTTCCTAGGTATACGAAATATTTAAACTTATGGCCCACACAGGGTCTCCTGATGTACTCTATAATCTGTGTCTGTCTAAGAAAGTATGTCTAATTGAATGTGAATAATGGACAGATTTCTACCAGAACCTACTCAAGGTAATGATTATGATTAACCAGGATGCTTAATTCAGAATAGTTCCCTCAGTGACATTAAAGTTTGATGGTGCCGTGTCACTAATTAGTCATTTTAACTATGTTCAGAGTATCCTTATTTTGTAGTCCAGGAAACAGATACTAGCAGTCAGGTGACTTTACTAGGGAAGAATTGCTAAAGGGATAGAATAGCCTGATGCTCCCCACACTCCCAAACCCACTAAAATTTCACATAGTAATTTATTACCCAAGTACAAAACCCAAAACTTTACAAAATGGTACTTAGCCCTTTTGACCTGTGACACACTAGAATATTTCCTACTCTGCTGTATTTTTGCTTTTAATTTATTTTGTTAATGCAGTCCATATCTACCAAACTGATTTCATGACCTGCAATTTGAATAACACTGATCTGAATGAATTCCTACTTGTATTCCTTCCTCTAGACATGAAAAAAGCAGATTAAGAGTAATATATTTTTGCTGTCTGCAAGAACTAGGCTACGCTGCTGTTTGTTTATGAGATAAGTCTTATAGTCAGAAGCTTGTTTCTTGTGATCTAGCATGGGCTTTGTTCCTAGAAAATACTGTGTTCAGTAAGTGTTTGTTGCCAGGATGCATGACAGTGACAACTACTGGTTTGTCAATCTAAATTTCTTTAAAAGGATTTAAGAAGAGCGTGGCTCAGTGGCAAAGTGCTTGCTTAGCTGGTGTGAGGCTTTGAGTTCTATCCTCAGCACCCCACACACATAGAAAGGACCCAGGATGCAAGAGGAAGCAGAAAATATCTGTTTTTATGTAGGAGCTGTATAATACTGGCATTTATCCAAAAGTACTTTAATTTTAGCCTATCTTCATAGATTAATCTTTAATACATAGAAGTCATAGGTTGGGTTTTTGTCCCTGGCCTCAGATTATTTTTCTGGGACTTAACTTTCTTCATTTTTTTTTTCTTGATCTTTTTTTTTTGTTTGTTTGGCTGGTTGGTTGGTTGGTTTTTTGAGACAGGGTCTCACTGTCTAGTTCAGGGTGGCCTTGAACTTAACTATGTAGCCCAGGCTGGCTTCAAACTCAAGGCAGTCTTCCTGCCTCAGCCTCCCAAGTACCGCGATTACAGGTGTGCACCTCCATGCCTGGTCTTCATTTTAAAATGAGTGCTTTGGAATAATAATCATTAGTTATCAAGCTACATTATTGGAATTCATTATTCTCAAGGGAGGCACCAGGAAATTGAGATTTATTTGGCTTCTGTATATGAACTAAAAATGGTTTAACTGTTAAAAGTATGACTGTCAGGCGTGATGGCACACACCTGTAATCCAAGTACCCAAGAGACTGAAGAAAAGGATCACTTTATGTCATCCTAGGCTATATAGTGAGTTCAAGGTTAGGCTGAACTGTATGTAGCAAGACCCTATCTCAAAAATCCTAAATGAATAAATAAATGGCCATCAGTGTGCAAAGAGGTCTCTGTTCTATGGTGAAATTTTTCTTTTATATTTATTACATGTTTGTGGTTGTGTTGCCTATCAGTCACATACTAGTGGGCAGCAAAATTTCTACGCAGATTGGAAGATGATTTCCATCTGCTGGTTTTAGCGACAGAGCTCTTGTATAGGTTTTTAAGGGAGCATCAGTAGGCCTCGGCAACCTCCAAAAGACTTTCTAGACCTGGACTCATGTTCTGTAAACAGAGATCCCTCTGGCTACATTCCATTTCTCCTGTTCAGTTTTTCCCTTAACATTTCCCTCCCTTTTCTGCAGAAATGACATCTTTGTGTTCCTGTTAAGCACACGAGCTGGAGGACTGGGTATCAATCTCACAGCTGCAGACACAGTAAGTAACGAGAGCACATGCTCTCGATGCATAACACTTACATAGTAGGTTTCTACTATAAGTATGTCATTCATAGAGCATTTAGCTTTCCCTTTGGACTTTCCTGTTTATCCTGTTGTCTTGTTTTGTTTTGTTTTGTTTTTGTGGTAGTGGTGAATGAAAGCAGGACGTTCTTACTGAGCTATGTCCCCACCCCTTTTTTAATTTTTTATTTATAGACATGATCTCACTAAGTTATTAAATTGGCCATGCTGCCTCAACGTCCCAGAATGCTGGGATTATAGGCATGTGCCACTATGACCAGCTAAAATTTTGAGATAGGTCTCACTAAATTGTCCAGGTGGTCTCATGCCTTCTCTTACCAAGCAACTAGGATTATAGGCTTGTGCCACAGCAGCCAGCTCACTCTTTCTGTTTATTAATTACTGTGTTGTTGAACTGCCTGCCTTCAAGAAAAACAGATTCTGTAATACCACTATCACTGGAGGGTTCAGATTTCCCTTCTTACTGTTTAAACCTCTTCAGCCAGTTAACCAGATGGGCCAGGGCTTGAGGACCCCTGGAGGCACAACTGGATAGATGCACATCATCAAGCACTGCCGTCTTGTGGGAAGACTGTCAGTGATGAGAAGTATTTTGACCTTTCTCATGCAATGGCTGATGCCATATCAGAAAATGCAAATTTAACCCCTACCCTTGTTTTTCTTGGTTCTTTGCTCTTTTGTGAAGCATTTCCATATAATCCCAATGTAGTCACACTCTCAGTGTTGTGAGAACACAGTGCATTGCTTCCTCCTAAAGCTGATCTTTTGGGCTCCAGTCTTGGGCCCCAACCCTATACCTGCTAATCCATATCCGTTCTTTGCTGTGCTCTTATTCTATTAGCTTATACCCATCTTTAGTAGCTCTTTTACTCTTTTACTTAAAACTTTTCAGAAACTGACCCTCATACACAAGATAAAGTTTAAGTTTCCTTACAGGCATGCAAGGCTCTTTTTGTTGGGTTGGGTTGGGTTAGGTTGGGTTGGTTTCATTTGGTTTGGTTTGGTTGACACAAGATCTCACTATGTAGTCCAGTCTAACTTTGAACACATTATCCACCTGCCTCAGCCTCCCAAAGGCTAGGATTACAGGCATGGACCAGCACTACCAGCTACATATAGACTCTTCATTGTGGGTTTTCTGTCTCTACGTATCCAGCCTAATTGACACGCCACTTTCCCTTCCAAAATGTATGTTCCAGAGCATAAATGACTTTAGTCTTCTGAACTCCCATGCCAATTGCACTGTTGCAGTCAGTCTTCCCTCAGCCTTGATCGTGTTCCTATAAGCCACCTCTTCTACCTGGTAAACTTTCTGTTCGCTTTTCAAACCTCACTCATGTGTCATGTGACTTTCCAGGCCTCTCACCCTACTCGAGCTATCATATTATGTTGTAAATGTACATGCTAGACTTTGACCACAGCATGGAAGCAAGTCATATTTCTAGTGCATGTACCAGTTCCTTCATTTGTTCATTTATTCATCTATTCAGCATACATATAATGAGCATCAGCCAAGGCCCAGCACTATTAGGCAGTAGGAATTCAGCATGCAACAAAATGAAAATCTGTAAAAAAAAAAAAAAAAAAAAAAAAAAAAAAAAAAAAAAAAAAAAAAAAAAAAAAAGAAAAGAAAAAGAAAGAAAGGAACTTGTTTCTATCCTCTTACTAGAAATTACATTTCTATACTTATGCTATATTTCTTATACTTTGTCTCTAACTCCTACCCTACTAGAAATTACAGATTTCTGGAAATTATATTAGACACAGTGTAAGCAAAATTCAAAGACCCAATATGAATATAATGGAGAAAAATGCAGCAGGTAAGGAGTGGTCGAATGATCAGGGTTGCTGTTTTATATCAGTTGGTAAGGCCCCTCTGGTGAGATGACATTTGAGGCAAGATCTGGAAAAAAGTGAAAAAACAAGCCAGAGCATCTGACAGAAAGAAGCACATTCCAGGCTGAGGAGATAAGTGCACGGCCCTGGGGTGAGAACACGCTTGGTGGAATCAAACAACAGTAAGGAGCCCAGAACAGGTACAGTCAGTGAGGGGAGAGTAATCAAAGACAGGTGTCCCAGAAGCAGATCCTGAAGAGCTTAGTAGGCCATGGTAAAGAGTTTTAGCTTGGCATGGTGGTGCATGCCTGTAATCCCAGCACTTGGAAGACTAAGACAGGAGGATACCTGAGAATTTGAGACCAGCCTGAGCTATATAGTGAGTTCAAAACCAGCCTGGACTGTGTTTTGAGACCGTGTCTCAAAAACAAAAACAAAAGATTTTTGAGATAGGGTAGGTTCTGGGAATTTGAATAGAGGAGTAATATCCAGCATGGGTTTTGGTTTGGTCTTTGAGACAGGATAAGGATCTCACTTATATTGCCCACACTGGTGCCAAACTCCTGGACTCAAGTTTTCTTCTGACTCAGCCTCCCAAATGCCGGAACTACAGCCTCACACCACCATACCCCGCTTAGCTTGAATGTTAAATGTGTCCCCTCTGGCCTTCGTTGCAGGTGCAGGGTAGAGTATGAAATGCTGGAAGAAAGGTAGAAGTGGGAAACCAGAAACATCAGACATTAAATGGCATGCCAGGCAGGCAGCAGGATACAAAACTGGGGCTGAGGATACATTTTGGAATCATCAGATCATATATATTTAAGACTGTGAGACTGAATAAGATCACCTGGTAGAATCTAGCATAAGTTTGTTTTTTGAAAACGTGTTTCCTGTTTTATCTTCCCTATTTCTGGTGTGGTCTACAGTTTCTAAAAAAGTAGCTTCTCTAGTTGTTCATTTGAATAGTAGTCAAGGGCCGAGGATTTAGCTCAGTGGCCTAGGTACCTTTTGGCAAGTGCGAGGTTGTGAGTTAGATCCCCGGTACCAAAAAAAAAAAAAAAAAAAGGATGAATAGTGGTCAAAAAGATAAACACATTGGTTGATGGGGGGTTTTTTTGTTTGTTTGAGACAGGGTCTTTCTAAGTAGTTCACGTTGGCTGGTTTTTTTGTTTTTTGTTTTGTTTTGTTTTGTTTTTTTGAGACAGGGTCTTGCTATTTAACCCAGGCTGGCCTTGAACTTGTAGCAATCTTTCTGCCTCAGCCTATCGAGTGCTGGTGCTGGGATTACAGATATGGGGCTGCATAGTAAGGGACTGCTCGCCCAGCCAGGTTGGCTTTTTTGTTTGTTTGCTTGCTTGTTTGTCTTTTTGAGACAGTATCTAGCTATGCAGTTCCGGCTGGCCTTGAGCTCACCTTGTAGCCCAGGCTGGTCTCAAATTTGCAACGATCCTCCTGCCTTAGCCTCCTGAGTGCTGGGTTTACAGGCATAGGTAGGTTTTTGAACTCACTACTTAGCCCAGGCTCGTTACTTAGTTACCACACCCGCTCAGCAAATAAACAGATCTGGAGGAGGTCTGCATCCCTTGCAAGGTTCCTGTAGTTTGCTCTGTGGGAGTGAGAGGTTCCTCCCAGCCACAAAGAACCAAAATAATTATATACCCCTACCCATAGAGAAATAGAAGTTAGGAATTCCTTTTTTATCCTGGAGGGTGGAGGGAAGCTCTTTCTGCTCTAAGTTCTAAATTCCAAAATAATTTATATTTTAATACAATTTGGAATTCACTTATAAATTAGAAGGTCCGGCTATATTCCTTAGAAAAATGGAACAGTAAGACTGAAATTAATTCTTAGACTATGTTTCATTTTGTGTGAATTTGTTATAGCTGTGTTGTGTGTTAGAGAAACAATAAGTTAACTATTTGTCTGCCTTCTTCCCTTTGCTCTTAGCTTTAGGAGATCCTAGAACCATTTATCCACAAGGAAGAGGTTAGCTTAAAATGTCAGGAAAAACTGAATCTATCATGATTGAAAATTAATATGTAAACATGTATTTGTAAATGGTGGGAATCTGTCTGGCCCAGTTAATTAATAAAAACATGGTTTTAGCACGTGATGAGTAGCAGTTGCCCCTCACTGTCAGTGCTGCTCTTTGTATATTCTTCCTGGAGTAGGGATATCTTTGCATTTTACTCTGTTTACGAATAGTTATAATAAATTGCCTGTTTGTTTTTGTTTCTATGTCAGACCTGTACATACTGCAAAAGAGGAAGGAACTTTTTTCCCTTAGTAGTTCTATGAAAAGTCCTATGTTGATGAGTCAGCTTTTATTCCTGCCAAGTGACTAAATTTCCATAGATTCTCTTGGGAGAAAAAGTTCCAACCTCTAGTATTTGTCCAACTTTTTGCATTTGTTACTGCTGAAATTTTCCCGTTTTCCATTTCACTCCTCATCTTCTGAAACTCCCTCTCATCTTATATTACAGCCCCTCCATCCCATTTCAGCTGTTTCCCTTTCTTCCCTTGCCTGCCAAGCTTGGTGTTTACAACTTTATGAAGGTCCTCCCATTCATATATTTCCTCTTAGTCATTGCTGGGCCACACACCATAAGTTGACTTGCTTTAATCTTTCCTAGGAACCAGTTCAATCCTATAATTGTTATTTGTTTTTTCCTAGAACATCTCAGCTCCGTAAACCAGATTATGAAACATAGGTATTATCTCTGTCCCTCTCTGGTGCTTTTCCCTCACCCCACCCCTCCTGTTCACATATGAGTGACCCAGTGTTTATTTGGTTTTCAAATTCAATAGCAAACATTTCTCTGTTGTGGTTTCTCATTCTCTCACTCTCACTCTTGCTTGTTTTGTTTCATTTTGGTTTTGGCAGTTCTGGGGATCGAACCCAGAATTTCCAGGATGCTAGGCAAGTATTCCACCATGAGCTACATCCCCAGTCCTGTTATTCTTGTTTTGACCTGTTTATTGTCTTAAACATATTTCATTATTTTTTTCTGGGTATTTTTCTTTTTTGTTGTTGTTTTTTGTTTTTGGGGGTTTTTTTTTTTTTGGTACCAGGGATCAAACTCACAACCTCATGTTTGCCAGGCAGGTGCTTATGCCACTGAGCTAAATCCACAGCCCTATGTGTGTATTTTTCTATAAAGCATCCTATTATTTTTTTAAGCATCCTATTTTGTTATCTTACCAAATCTCTCACGTCTTTTAATACACTTACGGAATAAATAACCACTAAATTTCAGATTTTTTTCAAGTTAAGTTGTAAACTTGAGCTATAATTTTACTGCTTGTGAGCCCAAAAGAACCCAAGTTGAATCAGGGTTGTGTTTACCCCTGAGACTTCTAGGAAAGTGTAAATGTTCTGGCGGTCCCTATGCAGTGATTCATGATACTGGCCTGTCCACGATGGAGTCATGCTGACTCATTGGCCCAGGTTTGAGTCTCTACACGTGTGTCATTTAGGGATGTAGAATGGGTAATGTTGTCTTCTAGTCCAACAGGAGGTCTCATTTTTTTCACTCTGCCCTTCCTTACCTTACGTTATTGTCTTTGTCCATACTTAAAATGGACTTTCTATGATTTTGTATGTCCTGTTTGAAACTCTAAAATATCTTTGGGTCAGAGTTGCTCTGTTCCTCTATAAGCATTATGTACTTCTAAGTCAGATCAGTTGACAGTGGACTAGTTATAAGCTTTCACAAAGAATTTTTCATTGGCAGGCAGTTTGCAGTTTCCTCCCTAAGGATTCTAAACTGTGCTAAAAATGGAGGGATCTTATGGCCTATGAAGGCTGAAACAAGAGGGTCATGAGTTTAAGGCCTGCCTGGACTGTATAGGGGTGATCAAAATACACAGTGAAGTTTAAATTTTTAAAAATTTATTACAGTAAAAGACACATTGTCATTAATCCCCCTTAAAGTATTTACTTCCACATTTATCCCATCATTAGAACTCATTTGTGTCATTATAAGGTGCGATAAAATTAAATCTGGTGAGTGCTGCTGCTGAGTGCCATGCAGCAGAAAGGCTGGCTCATAAAACATGATGTGTCCTCATTCACCTTATTTACAGAGTCTGGCACCATGATACTTTTAGCTCTTCCCCAAAGGCAAAACTAATAAAAGAGAACTTCAGGAACTGCTTCAGAAAGTAGAAAATAGATGGTGTACGTGTATTTGAAGTGAAGAGGAGTATTTTGAGGGGGATTAATTTTGTCTTTTACTGTAATAAAATGGTTTAAACACTGTATTTTTACATCACACCTCAAATAGTGAGACCCCCATCTAAAACAAGTACCACAAAAAAAAAAAAAAAAAAAAAAAAAAACACTTTGAAGGTAATCTTATTTAAAAAGCAAAACCAAGCTGGATGTGGTGATACGTGCCTGTAATCCCAGCACACAGGAAGATTGCAATGAGTTTGAGGCCAGCCTGGACTACCTAGTGTGTTCGAAGCCAGTCTGAGCTACATAGCAAGACCATGTCTCAAAAAACTAACAAATTTAAAAAAACAAACAAAAAGGCTAAACCAAAAGGGTACTGTAAGAAAACCAGTGGGGAACCTGGTATGGTAGAACATGCCTGTAATCCCTGCTCTCGGAAGCAAAACAAAAAGTATTGTTCTAATGTTACAGAAGATTGTTCTGTGAGACCTCAGCTCAGCTGACCATTGTGATCTCAGACCAGTATCTTCCTTGTTGGTAAGGTGGAGGCTATTCATGGGATTGTGATGAGACTTCAGAGAGCTATTTATGCACACTAGAGCCTGACTCATAGTAAGGGCTCAGCAGAGTTTACCCCCTACTATTTCTAAGAGGAATTCAGGAGGAGTAGGGAAAGGAGACATCATAATAGGTGACAGAAGTTAGGGAAGTGTTAGAGCTGGACCTAAGCCTAGAAGGACCCATAATGAAGGGGGGAAGAGTGCTGGTGATGTGAGTCAGTGGTGGAGCGCTTCCTAGCTGGTGTGAAGCCCATTAATCTGACAGAACACTAGTGATCCAGATAGAGGTGATGAGGCTCTGGGCCAGGATGGTAGCAGTAGGACTGCAGGAAGCACGAGTTCATTTGAAGAAATACCAGCTAGCCTTGGTGACTTGATTAGATACAGAGGAAAATACATGAGAAGTGATGGCCATTTTGACCTAGGATTCTTTTAGGAGGCTCAGCATGTTGAATAGTAACTTTTCAGGGTCAAAGACCCAGAACTGTAGATTCTAGGATCACTTCACAGTGGTATATTTTGTTGTTACTTGTTTATTGTTTAGCAAACTTAAACATTCCATCCTTAGAATTCATGGAACAGGAAATGATGGTGTTGATGGGAGCCAAAGTGTCATGAAAGATGTACCAGTGATTAAGAGAAGGGTTGGCCATCCCTCACTCCGAGACCCACCACTTACTCAGGTTCTATGCTGTAGACAAATTCGCTAATTCCTCTCTGCCTCTGTTTTTTCATCTTTAAAGTGGAAGCCTTTCTTTTTCTTTTTTCAGTCCTGGGAATCAAACTCAAAGCCTTCCCCTTACACATACTCATGTACCATTCCACTGAGCTGTATCCTTGGCCCTAAAATGGAGGTGTTAATAGTCCCCAAATCAAGGGGATTGTGGTATTTCTTAAATACTCTTGAAAACAATAAGTCTACCAAGGGTTAACTATCAGCAATACTAATACACTAAGCACTCCTTTTTTTTTTTAATTTAAGAGAAAAAAGACAGAAAAGAAAGACAAAAAGCAAAAGAGACAAACAAACAACAACAACAAATCCAAAATAGTAACATTATAGGTTTACAAAATAAGATGATAGAAATTTGACAACGGTTGCAATATTGCATATCATTACTTTCAAAAGGGTTGCTTAGATTAACATGATCTAATCAAACGAGTATTAACTGTTCTTTTTCAATAACTAATACAGTTAGTAGTATAGTCATTTTAGCTATCTTGAGTATACGTATATACAAATTTAGGTTTTTTCCTTTTCCCTTCTTTCTTCCTTTCCCCTTTCTCAATTACCTTTGCTCTTTGAGCAGTTTCTTACCCTTAGACCGTATTTATTGTAGATTTTGGATCGTATATACTGTTTCAGTTTCTTACACTAGGGAGACAATATGGTATTTACACATGTGAGTTTGATTAATTTCACTTATGAGCATGGTCTCAAGTTGTGTCCATTTACTTACAAAAGTCTCAGTGCAATCTTTCTTGATAGCTTAGTAGTACTCCATTGTATAAAAATACCACATCTTTTTTATCCATTCCTTGATTGATGGGCATTTGGGTTGTTTCCAAGATTTGGCTATTACAAATTGGGTTGCTATAAACATGGGTCCACAAATACCACTGTGGTATGATGTTTTCAGTTCTTCTGGGAAAATGCCCAGAAGTGGGATAGCTGGGTCAAATGGGATCTCTAATCCTAGCTTCTTGAGGAATCTCCACACTGATTTCCACAGTGGTTGCGCCAGTCTACACTTCCACCAACAGTGGAGAAGAGTTCCTTTTTCCCCACAGCCCCTTAAGCATTTGTTTTTGGTTAATTTTTTTATCTTGGCCATTCTTTCTGGAGTGAGATGAAATCTCAGTGTTGTTTTATTTGCATTTCCCAAATGACCATTGATGTTAAACATTTTTTCATATATTTATTTGCCATTTGTATTTCTTCCTCTGACAAGTTTGTATTCATCTCAGATGCCCATTTTTGGATTGGGTCCTTGAATTTTTGGGACCTGATTTTTTTTTTTTAATTCTTTATATGTTTTAGATAGAAGTCCTTTGTCTGAGGGGAGTTGGCTAAGATATTTTCCCAATTCATGGGTTTTCGTTTCACTCTGTTGGAGATTCCCTTTGACATGCAAGAACTTTTTAATAAGATGAGATCCCAGTTATTGATTTTGGGAAGTATTTCTCGTGCAGTTTGATTTTTGTTCATGAACTCTCTGCCTACTCCTATGTCATCAAGAGTTTTATCTACTTGAGGGCCAGGAGTTTAGCTCAGTGGCATAAGCGCCTGCCTGGCAGGCGTGAAGCTGTGCATTCGATTCCCTGGTGCCGCAAAAAAAAAAAAGTTTTACCTACTTTGTCTTCCAGCAAATTTAGTGTCTCTGTTTTAATATTCAGATCTTTGATCCATTTTGACTTTATTTTAGTGCATAGTGATAGGCATGGATCTAGTTTTAGTTTATGGTATATCAAAAGCCAGTTTTTCCAGCACCATTTGTTAAAGAGGCTATCTTTCTTCCAATGTACATGTTTGGCCCCTTTGTCAAAGATGAGGTGGCTGAGTGTGTTTGTAGTTATGGCTGTATCTTCTAATCTATTCCATCGATCTTCAGATCTGTTTTGATTCCAGTACCATGCTGACTTTATCACAGTAGCTTTGTAGTATAATTTCAGGTCAGGGATTGTGATGCCTCCTGCCTTACCTTTGTTGCCCAGAATTGACTTTGCTATTCTAGGTCTCTTCTGCTTCCAGATGAATTTCAAGGGTGATTTCTCTAGCTCTGTGAGGTATGCAAGTGGTATTTTGATTGGGATTGCTTTAAATCTGCATAACAATTTTGGGAGAATGGCCATTTTCACAATGTTTGTTCTTCCTATCCATAAATAGGGAATATCTTTCCATTTTCTGAAGTCCTCTTCGATTTCCTTTTTCAGAGTAATGTAATTTTCACTGTATAGATCATTTACTTTCTTTGTTAAATTGATTCCTAAGTACTTCATTCTTTTTAGATGCTATAGTGAAGGGTGTGGTTTCCCTTATTTTTCTCTCAGCAAGTTTGTTGTTTGTATACAGGAATGCTATTGATTTTTGAGTGCTGACTTTGTATCCAGTTGTATTACTAAATTTGGTTATTACATCTAGAAGTCCTTCCATGGAGTTTTAGTGGTATTCTATGTAGAGTATTATATCATCTGCAAATAATGATAGTTTAACTTCTTCCTTTCCTATCCTTATTCCTTTTATTTCTTTCTCTTGTCTAATTGCTCTGGCTAATGTTTCCAGAACTATATTGAATAGGAGTGGTGATAGTGGACATCCTTGTCTTGTTCCTGATTTTAGGTTGAAAGTTTTCAGTTTTTCTCCGTTTAGTAAGATGTTGGCTGTCGGTTTATGATATATGACTTTCATCAGGCTGCGGTAGAGACCATCTATTCTGATTTTTGTAGGATTTTTATCATGAATGAGTGTTGGATTTGGTTGAAAGCTTTTTCTGCATCTATCGAGGTGATCATGTGATTCTTGTCCTTGGCTCTGTTGATATGGTGTATTACATTTATTGATTTGCATATGTTGAGCCATCCCTGCATTCCTGGGATAAATCCCACTTGATCATGGTGTATAATCTTCCTGATGACTTGCTATATTCTGTTTGTCAGTATTTTATTGAGGATTTTTGTATCTGTGTTCATTAGAGAGATTGGGCTATAATTTTCTTTTTTGGTTGGGTCTTTCTCTGGTTTTGGTATTAGGGTAATACTTGCTTCCGGGAATGAGTTCCCTTTCAATTTCATTGAAGAGTATGAGGAGTGCTGGCATTAAGTCTTCTCTAAATTTCTTATAGAATTCAGCAGTGAATCCATCAGGACCTGGGCTTTTCTTTGTTGGTAAGGTTCTAATTACATTTTCAATTTCATTGACTGAAACTGGGTTATTCAGCAGTTTTACATCTTCTTGATTCAGCTTTGGTAATTCATAGGTTTCTAGGAATCTGTCCATTTCTTCTGTGTTATTCAACCTATGTGAGTAAAGGTTTTCAAAGTAGATATTGATGATCTTCTGTATTTCCACAGGGTCTGTAGTGATTTCACCCTTTTCATTTCTAATTACACAGATTTGAGTTTTTTCTTTCCTCTTTTTGTTAAGGTTGGCTAGGGGTTTATCAATTTTGTTGATTCTTTTGAAGAACCAACTCTTTGATTCCTTAATTCTTTGTATTGTTTTCTTAGTTTCAATTGCATTAATTTCTGCTCTGATCTTTATAATTTCCTCCCTTCTTTGGGCTTTGGGCTTGACTTACTCTTCTTTTTCTAGAAGTTTGAGGTGCATCATTAGGTTGTTCATGTGTGTTCTTTCCATTTTTCTGTTGTGAGAATTTAGTGCTATAAATTTCCCTCTGAGGACTGCTTTCATTGTGTCCCACAGGTTCCGGTAATTTGTATTTGGATTTTCGTTCGATTGTAGATACTGTTTAGCGTCTTCTTTAATTTCTTCTGTGACCCATTGATTGTTTAGAATAGTATTGTTTAATTTCCATGTATTTATGGGGTTCTTTTGGGGGGTTTTGTCTTTCATTTCCAATTTTATTGCACTATGGTCAGATAATATGCATGGACTTATTTCAGTTCCTTTGCATTTACTTAAGCATGTTCTGTGGACTGGTATATGATCTGTTTTAGAGACTGACCCATGTGCAGCTGAGAATAATGTGTATTCTGATGTTGATGGTTGGAGCACTCAGTGCACATCTACTAGGTCCGTTTGTTCACAAGTTCGATTCAGTTCTGCTATGTCTTTGCTGATTTTTTGTTTGATTGAACTGTCTCTCTGTGACAATGGGGTGTTAAGGTCCCCCGTCATAACTGTATTATTGTTTATTTGGTTTTTCATATCTATTGAGATTTGTCTTACATTCGATGCATATATATTTATGATTGTAATCTCTTCCTTTTGACGTTTTCCCATAACAAGTATGTAGTGACCTTCTTTATATCTTTTGATCATTCTCAATTTGAAGTTCACATTGTCTGTAAACATAATAGCTATCTCTGCTTTTTCCTGTTGCATGGAGTATTGTTTTCCGTCCTTTGATTTTTAGTCTGTGAGTTTCCTTTTGAGTTAAATGTGTTTCTTGTACACAGCATATTGTTGGATTTTGTTTCTTAACCCAGTCTGCCAGTCTGTTTTTTTTTTATTGGTGAGTTGAGACCATTTACATTGATTGATATAACTGATTTGTACTGACTCATTCCTGTCATGTTATCTTTCTGTTGTTGGTTTTCTATGTTTTCTGTTTAATTGTTTGCTCTGCCTAGTGGTTTCCTTTTGCTGTTGTTCTTAAGATTGTCGTTATCGTTGTCTCTTTCTAGAGTGTCTTTCAGTACTCTTTGTAGTGTTGGTTTGGTGGCCATAAATTTCTTCAGTTGTCCTTTGTCGTGGAAGTATCTTATTTCTCCATCAATTTTTAAAGATAGTTTTGCAGGATACATCAATTTGGGTTGAAAGTTGTTTTCTTTCAGGATTTGAAATACTTCACTCCAAGCTTTTCTTGACTTAAAGGTTTGTGTTGAGAAGTCTGCTCTGATTCTGATGGGCTTTCCTTCATAGGTGATCTGTTTCTTTTCTCTGACAGCTTTTAGTATTCTGTTCTTGTACTGAATTTCTGATATCCTAATTATTATATGTCTGGGTGAAGATTTATTTTGGTTATGGTTAATTGGGGTTCTGTATGTCTCACTTATGTGTATATCAGATTCTCTTCCCATGTTTGGAAATTTTTCTGCTATTATTTCTGCGTATAGTCTTTGCAGGTCATTCATATTGACCCCTGCTTTTTCATTGACACCTATTAATCTTATCTTATTTCTTTTGGCATCATCTTGCAGCTGTTGAATTGTTGTTTCCTGGTTCCTTGTTATTTTTAAGAGATGTTTTCTTTCGTGATTGTAAGCTTCCATGCTGTCTTCAAGGTCTGAGACTCTTATCTTCAGCTTCATTCAAGCGGTTTTGCCAACTTTCAATGGAATTTTTCATTTCCTGAATTTCCCTTTGAATCTGTTTCATGCATTCTATTTGCATCTTATTTTGTTCATTCAAAGTCTCCATCATTTTCTTATGTTCTTCTATTTTTTAATCGTGATCTTTAGATACACACAGCATTTACTTCAGTTGCTGTCATTTCAGAAAGTTCAGTTGTGTGATTCCCAGTGACTTCCATTTCAGTGTCTCTTGGGTTTGTTCTCAGTGGGCTGGGGGACTGAGGCTGCATCTTGCTCTTTTGTTTTGTCATTTTCTTCTGGGACATGTGTGGCTGGCCAGGCAGCCTCCCGATGGATTGCATTGGAACAGTGTGTTGGGTAGAGCTTCAATCCTCCAATATCCCTGTGGCTTGCCGGGGCACACCCCCAGACTATGGCGCTGGATCCTTTTGGTCTTTGGTCTGTGAGGCTGGCCATGTGTTCCACTGATACACTTTGTTGGGTTGCTCTGGGATGCTGGACTGGACAAAGTTTGTATCCTCCCTGCAGCTAGCAGGGGCACACACCTGGAGCTTGTTGCCAGGGCCTAGAACCTGGCTGTGTATAGAGTTCAGAACCTCCACAACCCAGGTGACTAGCAGAGATGCACCCTTGGGGTGTGGTGCTGGGACCTTATGCCTGCTTAGGTGGAGTTCATAATCTCTGGAACCCAGGCAGGTAGGCGGAGCACACCCTGGAGTGTGGCACCATCAGGACCTTGTGTCTGACTGCGAGGAGTGCAGAGGGAGTTCAGAGCCTCTGGAGCACGGGGCAGGACCTTGCTTCTGACTGGGTGGAGTTCACAACCTCTAGGACCTGCCGTGTGGCTGCACCCCTGAACAGTGGAGCTCGCACCTTGTGTTCTAATGGGCAGAGCTCAAATTCTCCAAGGCCCTGCATCTATGCTGGCCAGCAGCTTTGGCATTCTGGGCGGGGCTGGGCTTGGTACCTCTGTGTCCTGTGAGGCTGGCCACGTGTTCCCCTGATGGATTGCTCTGGGACACTGGGCTGGGCAGAGTTCGATCCTCTGTGCAGCTAGTAAGGACTCACTGCTAGGGTGTGGTGCTGGACCTTCTGGTTTTTGGGTTTTTGAGACAGGGTTTCATTGTGTAGTTTAGGCTGACATCAAACTCACAGCAGTTATCCGGCCTCAGTCTTCTCACTGCTGGGATTACAGGCGTAACCACCATACCTGGCCACTTTATTTTTCTTTCAGAGGTAGGAGTCATGCCATGCTGTTCAGGGTGATGTCAGACTCTTGGGCTCAGGTGATCCTCGAGTAGCTGGGATTCCATGTGCCATCACACCAATTTGTTCTTTCTTTTAAATGAACAATGAAAAGGCCAGGAGCACATCTCTCTTGTCCCGAGCAAATGAAGAAATGTCTTGGTCTTCTGAGAAGTTACATCTTCTCACCCCAGTGTCACAGAAATCTGACCCTAACCACAGTAAACCATTGCAAACAGATGAGTGGCTGGCTTGTTCTATCCTGACTTATAGTCCAGTCTTTGCTGTATTCTCCTCTTGCCTATGCAGGTGATTTTCTATGACAGTGACTGGAACCCCACTGTAGACCAGCAGGCCATGGATAGGGCCCACCGCTTGGGACAGACAAAGCAGGTTACTGTGTATCGGCTCATCTGTAAAGGTACCATCGAGGAGCGCATTCTGCAGAGAGCCAAGGAAAAGAGTGAGGTAAGCATAGGGGAAAGGGATAACTGTGCTGGTGAGAGAATAGGAATTTAATTACATTGACTGGATTAACACTGTTTAAGACTCTCTTGCTTTTCATCATTAAGAAACTAGAATTTCTTCTACACAGAGAATAAAACCTAAGTCTGTGCAGTAGCAGTCTTGGCTGCTGCTCTGCACAGATTGAGTCCAGTGAGGTACCTTGTGTTAGACACACTCTTATATTCAGAGGAAGAAGGGTGACATTTTTGAGCCCTAATCCTGATACTTGGCTTACCTATATCTGAGTTGTATGCCAAATTTGCTAGTTTCCAGAGAAACCAGTTTTTTCCATTCTAATTCAGTATTGGGCTTTCTAGCTGTCAATTTAACAGCCCCGAGAAAGTAAGTCTTTACTGTTCTTTCTGTTGGGCAAATAACCTGGAGGAGCCAGTCGGATAAAACATAAAGAAATAGGGAAACAGAAGCCTTCCTTGAGGAACAGATTGAGAAATGTTTATTCTTTCATGATATTTGCCTTGAGGGAATGGATGCCTGAAGATGATGTTTTAATCTGCTTTATATAGATTCAACGGATGGTGATTTCAGGTGGAAACTTCAAGCCAGATACCTTGAAACCCAAAGAAGTGGTTAGTCTTCTTCTAGACGACGAAGAGTTGGAGAAGAAACGTACGCACTCTAAATACTCTGTACTCTCTCCTCTGCATCCTATGGTGGTGAGAGTGGAAGGCACACTTGCCTGTGTGCCAAGGCTAGACAAAGCCAAAGGGTTATTGGAAAGCACATTTTATATTGTCATTTTGTAGGAAGACCCAAACAAGGATATTTTGTAGAGTGCAGGGCAAAATTTGTATTTTAAAAGTAAATACGACCTCAAATATACTCTCAGCTTGTGCAAGGGAGGAGGATATGCCCAACTCTTCAGCAGTAATTATTTATTCTCCTCCCCGGAGACATATTTTCATAGGGAACTTGAAGGCCTACAACTGCTCTAATCATGCAAACCTCTCTCCTACATGTTTCTGGTTTTTGAGAACATTGGATTTCAGATTTATCCTGTGACCTTCTGAGGACTTCCATAGCAGCACATCAGAAACAAGCTGATGTTTACCAGCACTCTCTAAAAATCTTTCGTTGATCTGTACAATACAGAGATATTAAAAGGGAAACAATAATTGAGCAGAGGCTAGGGGCAGAGAAAGGCCCATGATAATTGAGTGGAGTCATAGTTTAAAACCAAAAACTATTGAAAATCCAGGAACTCTCTTATTTCTTTTGAGTTGGAGAACCACTAGTTACCTGCCTTGAACAAACTAAAGTCATACCTACAATGTCAGCATCAGAGGATATGGCCCTTTAATATCAGAGAATAGATTATGATTGCTACAGGTACTTAATGGTATTGTTTCCTTGGTAGTAAGACTACGGCAGGAAGAAAAACGGCAGCAGGAGGAAACCAATCGGGTGAAAGAACGCAAGCGCAAGCGGGAAAAGTATGCAGAGAAGGTATTTCCAGGCTGGGTTACTGACAGGGGCTTTGGGCCTGGTACCCTTACAGAACAGGTTTCTGGTACACACCTAGTCACTTTGGTTGCTGATTGGTATCCATCCAGCTGTGTGCGGTTTCAGCAATTATGGCCTTACAGAGGTTTGATGACAAGAAATGCAATCTTGGTAAAGCTGTGCTAACCTCACAAACCCACTCTGTTGGTGGTCACAGTTTGATTGTGGAAACCACGTGCCAGTGCCAAATGTGAGTAACATTGATATCACCAGTATATACTATTACATTCCATAGGGCAGTGACAGTGAACCTTTTAGAGACCATGTGCCCGTTCTGCAACCCAAAACCCATTTATTTATCACCAAGTGCCAACTCTGCAATTGAGCCTGAATACTGAGGTTTTAGTTTAGAAGCATTGCCCTCTCTACCTGTTTTCCAGGCTTCTGTCACTGTCAGGTATCTACCTAACCCATTACTTACCACTGTTTAAAAATAAATAGCTATAACATTTAGAAAAAATACCAAAGAACAAATCATTTTCTCACAGGGGCACTGAAGGGATTAACAGTCTGTATCAAATATAACTGCTGCTCTAGCTACAGAATAGAGAATGTGTAGGAACAATGCGAACTGCACAGAGACGTACAGTGTCACTCTTACAGTAAGTGTAGATACAATGCAGTGGTGCAGTGGTTGACAAGATTCCCAGCTGTATCCAAGTATATTGTGTTACTCCAGGTCCCTAATCTGTGGCAGAGCCTGCTGAACTTGGTTCTAAAACTTCCAAGTGTAGTTCAGTCACTCAGCCTTTAAGAGCTTTCATGTAAATTCAGGAAATAATGACAAAAGCAACTTATTTGTGCCATTTTTTTCTTGAGCATAAATAGGCCCCTTCATTCTCCTTTTGCATATCTAAAACATGTACCTATGCTTTCAGTTTTGCTGTAAATCCATAACTGCTCTAAATCTTCAAAAATATATACTATAGCCAGGTGTGCTAACACACACCTGTAATTCCAGCACTCTGGGAGGCTGAGGCAAGAAGACTGCAAGTTCACTCAATGTAAGCAACTTAGTAACTTAATGAGACTTTGTCTCAAAAGAAAAAAGGACTGGTGGTAGTAGCTAGACAT